>JAUYWH010000013.1:18581182-18603141 GCA_034779795.1 Ctenopoma multispine
ACGGCCGGGGTTGATTGGCAGGCTTGGTGAGAGTCGTGAGGGGTGCTACGACTGAACTGAAACCCCGGATGAAACGCACTTGGTTCAGTGCTTTTTCTTACTGTGTTTCTCTGTGTTATTGATTGTAGTGTTGTGATTTCTATAGCTACGTTCCCCTATTGAATGTCATCATTAACACAAACCAACATGTGGTTTTAATTTTATGTGAACAGCTGCAGGGAAACTATGTTTAATTAAATAAATAAATGCTGAATATTTATTTTTTCCACTATGAGACCTACAATGTAGGATTTTTTCCAATGCTTTTACCTGTAAGAAACTATTTTCATAAATTAATACTTTTCTAACCTAATGATGTCATGTTTCCAGGTTGCTTTAAAATTATTTTCATAAGTAGTAATAATAATAATAAAGCAGTAATAAAATATGTTTAGTCTGTTTCCCCTGTAAGCAAATGCATGAAAAAAGAAATAAACAATCCACTTACTGCCTCCATTTTCCAGACATTAGAATGGGTCCCAAGTTTGCTTGTGTTCTCCCTTTGGTCATATTGAAATTACACCAGTGTCTCCTTGGCAAATACTAAGTGTGTCCTTTGCTGTAATAATGAGATCTCAATTGGTTTATGCCTCTGTCCTGATGGACCGGGCTCCAAACAGCCTGCCTTCCATCCACATCCTCATATGCGGTTTGACTAAATGTCTCTCAGTTGACCTACTACTAATATTTGATACAGATAATGCAGAATTCCAGTCAATGCAGCTATAGCTGGACTGTAAATGTACAGAAATGAGCCTCTGTGACATATCTGCAGAGGCAGAAGGAACAGCTTCTGGCACGCTAGACACATACTGTTTGCTACAGGAATAAGTGAAAAAGTAGGCTATAACACAGAAAACCATTTGACATTGTGAATTTCCAGCTGTGCAATGAGCCAGAGCACCAATATACTTGTAATAGTGTGCAGAATAAAATGCAACCAAACAGTACAAAACATCCACCGACTGGATGCAGTGACCAAAATAACAGGCGGTCACCGACAGCGTTCCCACAGGGCTAATAATGGCCCTGTCGCTGCACCCCTTGGCTTAAAAATAGAATGTCTGTGCACAGGGGCGATGCTGAAGCTTGTGCTGCCAAACACCGCCGTGCCATTATCACTGCTTCCAAAGTGGCAGCGAGGCGGAGACATTTAGCAGGGTGTCAAACTCGCTGGAGTCCTCCATCAAACAGCGGCAACCAGAATAAAGGCTCTGTCAGAAATACTGACAGCTGTAATATTTCACCTGGCCCTGGAAGCTGTTCCATCAGCCAAAACACACACACACACATGGAATTATTTCTCCTTTGCTCCTTTTCATAAGAATTTATAGAATATTGTGGTATTATTACCAACACAGTTGTTGTCATTGTTGGACTAATATGGAGAAAGGAGACCAATTTTATGGCGCCTTAGAAGGTGTTTGAAGTGGAGTTCGGCAAAAGAATAATTATGTTTTTTCATTAAGTCAAGGATTTTTCTCTTCCATTTTTTTTCTCTTGTACTGGCTCTGATGAAGTATTTTCAATTTGAGCTAATTGTGCCTGGCAAGAGATGAAAGCAGCTTCAAAGTGTGACTGCATGTTTTGCAGAGGGTTGAAGGAACTTTTAACATTTTGAAACATCTGCAGAGAAATAGAACAAATTTTTTACATCAGTGTAAGTAAGACATACAATAATGACATCACATTTTACATTTTTTTATTTGATTGTAGCCTGGTGTTAAATTTAATGCTGTGAAAAAAGCACCATTCCTGTTTTTGTTTGTTTTCTTGTATATTTGTCACGCTTCAGTCAAACTAATTTTAATATCATGCCTATATGACCTGAGTAATTATAAAATTCAGTTTTTAAATGATGATTTAATTTATTAAGGGAAAAAGCTGTCCAAAACTGACTGGCTCTGTGTAAAAAAAGTACATGCCCCCTAAACCTAATAATTGGTTGTGTCCCCCTTGGCAGGAACAATTGCAATCAAGTGTTTATGATAATGAGTCTTTCACATCGCTGTGGAGAAATGTTGGTCCATTCTTCTTTGCAAAGTTGTTTTAATTCAGAAACATTGGCCTTCGCATTGGCACCCCCCCATTGTGCCATTTTTGCCCGCGTTCTTTTTTCATTGTTGAATCAACCTTAACCAAGGCAAGTGAGACCTGCAGGTCTTTAGATGTTGTATGGATTCTTTTATGACCTCCTGAAAGCATTGTTGTTGTGCTCTTGGAGTCATTTTGGTAGACCGGCCACTCCTGGGATGGTGTGTTCACAATATTGCCCAAATGTGAGGGCTTGTACTATCTGTTCAGAATTTACTCTCTGAAACACGGCCACCTTGCTAACAGTATTGCTATGAGCTATGCTAATTACATTTTTGCTTTTTTAGAACACTGGTCAACACTGCTTGGCTGTGGGCTACAAAGGTCAGAGCGACACAAGTCAAAGTCACAAATGACATTTTTCCACAGTAATTCCAGAGAGTTGCACAGAGAGACGGTTCTGTGAGTCCATCATGTGTTGTTGAAATGTGCATAAGTGAACACTTTTAACGACGTGACTTTAATTTAGAGACAACTGGGGAGCTTGTCGAGAAGAAGATTTGGCGCATTCCTGTTGAGCAATGTATTCAGCAAGGTAATGTTAAAGCCATAACGATGCAATTGTTTACTGATACTAGGGAAGTGGTGCAGGTCTTAAATACATTTTTACTCTGTAATAATTGTGTGTTGAATAGTGTGTGGTGTTATTGAGACTGTTTTGGAATTCAGGCGTTTTTTTTAAATGTGATTTACTTTTCAAGGTTATTTTGTGAGTTATGAATGGACAGTATGTATTCATTTTGTGTCCTTTTGTATTTGTGTCCAGAGACCAGCACTGTATTTTGTGTTGCTAGTGCATGTACGGTATTTCTGTTGCTACTTTCCTATTGTTATGGGTTTTATATATTTTTATTTCTATATTTTAAAACATTAAAGCTGCAAGAAAAAGAGAATGGTTTTGCAGCAGCAGGGAAATAGTCGTTTTTCTTAATATATATTAACGTCCATTTGTCCACTGCAGTGGGACCGTTTTATGATTGCATGATGGCCACGCAGCACACGTCTGCACACAATGCCCCTGGCCAACTGCTGAACATACACAGTATTGACTGTGGGTACATCAATACATGCAACACACATTCTACCAAAGTGTCAATGCTTAGTCAGTATTTATAGTTACATGGATATCTGTGCCATCAAAATTTGATGAAGACTGAAACGATAATCTATCACTTAACACTGTCATGCTGATGGCAGGTGACCAAGAAATGCATTAAATGCACTGAATGCAAACGTAACTGAAAATGTACAGATGCAAATGCAAATTGTATTTAAGATATTTTTGACGTCATGTATCTATCAAGATGAATATGCCCACTTAATTTAGCTGTGTTCAACCTGATTGATATTTTACACAGGGCACAGATTGTGTGAATGTTGCCCCCCCTATCTATTACAGTGTTGTCACTATACAGGGAACTGCATAATGGCCAGATTACAGTCATCAATAACTCTAATTTGCACTCTTTCAATATACATACAGCCTTAGGTGCTGATTACAGGACTGCAAATCATCTACTGTGTTTGACAGCTGTATTGACTTTTCAGACTGAGGATTTTCATACTAAATATATACAAACCCCTTATCCAGAAAAGTTTGGACTTCCTTCATTTATCTGCCAAAAGCACAGAGAAAAGATTTTTCTCTGGGCAATTTGATTGTACTTTGTAAAAATAATCACATTCACACATTCAAAAACAGTTGGAGTAGAAATAAAATAAGACTAAAGTATTTATAACGTATATTATTAATGTAACACTGTTCTACATTAGCAGAATTAGCAGGTTAAAAGGTAACAGGTGTGGGATAAAATGAGCATCCACCAAAGGCTCAGTATTTGCATCGTGGCTCACCACTTCAACAATTCTTCAATAATTTGGCACAATGAGTTCAAAAACAACATTTCTCAACACGAGATAGTAAAGAATTTAGGTCCATCTACAGTCATAATATTGTAGAAAGATTTAGGCACTTTGGCAAAATCTGTGTGCAAAGGCTATGATGTTGAATGTGTGTGAAC
Source organism: Ctenopoma multispine (assembly GCA_034779795.1). Lineage (NCBI taxonomy): Eukaryota > Metazoa > Chordata > Actinopteri > Anabantiformes > Anabantidae > Ctenopoma > Ctenopoma multispine. Next base: position 18,585,337 of record JAUYWH010000013.1, read on the forward strand.
TTGGATCCTCAGGCAGCATGATGGAAGCTAAACACCAGTGGAAATGAAGCTTTTAAAAGGACATTGCAAACCAACGTTTTAACTTTTTATGTACAGTCAGATGGGTAATCCATTACAATACATCATAAATTCATAAATGATTACTTAGTTATACTGTACGTTGCTTTTAGGGTCTGCATCTGCAAGTAACTAAAGCTGTTAAATGAATGTGGTGGAGTTAAGAGTATACTCTTAACCATGTGTGGTGTAATAATAAAAGTGCCATAATGGAAATTCTCCAGTAAATACCCCCAAACTGTACTTGTGTGAAGTTTTTGAGTAAACATTAGTTACTTCTAACTGTTACCTGCAAATGTTGAGAAAGTTACGGCGTTGTGGTGTCTTTTAATTTGAAATCACAGGTTGAGTAACTGTTACACAGAAGCTTTGCTGCATACAGTGACACTTTAAATGAGCTACTGCCAGAGAAAACAAGTCAAACGTGCTGCTGCTGCTGTGGCCTGACAGCCGGAAAAGCCAGATAACAGAAATAGAACGCAGGTAATGATTAATCATTACTGATTAATAAAAAACATATTAGATGCTGCTTTTTTTCCCTCTCTCTCTCTCTCTCTCTCTCTCTCACACACACACACGCACACAGTGCTGCTCTTAATCAGCACGTGTCATCCATCAGACCAGCTCCTGGCAGAGTATTACCACTCTACCTTCAGCTGTCTTCACTAATTAAAGAGCGTCAGTAATTGAACTTTCTATTTTCACCTCAGCTCTCCGCACTTGGCGTTGGCAGGAGTCAAAGGATAAAATAAGATAACACGCAGCTGTCACAACTGCTACACAGTTGTTGTAAAGAGTGTGCAGCGTGAAAATGGGGTCAGGAGAACGTAGCCTGTGCTCGCAATGAGTGACACACGAGGAGCGCTGCCTGTATTAGCAGCTGTTGTCTCTATGTCTGCGTTGCTCTGAGATGATGACTGCAGAGAGTGGAGGTGTGTACTGCTGTCTGCGCGCCGCCTTGTACAAGGCACGGTGTGACATTTCTGCCTGTTCGCTCACATTGTTTCCACCACACAGCTACAATAACTGATGCCTATAGGCAGGTCAGAATGTGAAGAGCCGCTGTCGGCTCTTTCCGCTCACCTGACTGATCCACGTTGACGCAATGTGGACATTTGCAGGCAGCGCGCGGACATGGAGGCCCCATCCCTCAGTTTACGAGGAGAATTGCATTAGAAAAAGATTAATTCAATTCCGCGTGTCCTCGGACAAAGGCCTGAAGAAAAACAAGTCATTGATCTTCCCAAGAGCAAAGAGGAGAAGATCATTCTTTAGGAATTTTGTCGGAGAGATCGCGTTTTGTTTGCCAAAAGAAGACAAACTCATCTAAAAGTGCACTGTTCATTCAATGTATGAATTCCTGCACTGCTTTTGACAAGCGCTGTCTGCAGGCGTCGCACTCGGCATGTTCAGTGTGGCACGCACTGCACTGGACAATTTATGGGTGAATGTATGTACGTGAGAAAGTGCCGTCATTCGTCTTTTCATAGTGTGCGACCATTGCTTAAAATGTCAAGAGCATCAGTCTTCTCAGACAGCAAAACCACGCCGTGTGTTTTAGGACAAGGGCACCTTTATCAGGATTTGTATTCTGCATTGGAAGAGATTGGCCTAATCAAATGACATTGGTGAGGTGCTTTTGTCCTCTCCTGCTCCTCAATAACTCTCTCAACAGCGTCCCGGACATGTCGAGACAAGAGTGCTAGCCAGAATGAAAATAATAAGAACTTATTGTTATTGACATTGTGTAATCTTAAAATGATGATGTAAATTGGGTTTTTGCATTTTTGCATTTTAACAGTCATAATGGTATCTAATATTAAATGGAAAAAAAAACAGGTTAATGGAAATGGCATTTTGCATTTTAGTAATGGCAGCATCAGAAGTGCTTCACAAGCACAAACTGCATCTTTCAAATGCTGCATCAATGTTCAGGGGCAGATTCTGTGTTGGTGTTTAAATCGCAGAAAGAGGAAGCCAATAATAACATCAATAACTTTCGTAATATCTAAAGAGCTTAACTAAAAATAAATTGTTGACTTGTTTTAGTGCTGTATGTGTTGGTGTCCGACTGAACATTGAGTTTAGTTACATGTATCACGATGAGCACAGAAACATAATGTGAAACATGCGTACTTAGAGAATATGAGCTTCCAAGAGCCTGACTGCTCAGGCCGGGCAGGACCAGATATAGTCTGTGGAAATGTTCTATCCCAGGCACACACTTTATCTTCCTGGGCAGACAGTGGACATCTAAGGGGTCACAAATATACCTCAGAAGATAAAACACACAGATGAAGCAATCATTTTCTGACTTAGGTTTCTGCATCACCATGGTTTGGACACTAAGCAGTAATGTTACAGATGGCGACAGAAGGACACACATCACAAGCAGCTGAAGCGCTCAGGTCAAGTTCTGGCTGCAGAGTTTAGCTTCAAACTAGTCTGAGTTGTTTTAACTGAAACATATTCACAACCCGAGCTAGCTCAGGTCAGTATTCCTGGCTAACGTTATTTAATTATTCTCGGTCTCCTGGTGCTGTGGTTGTGCGGTTAACTATGTGTTTAGAAATCTTGGACTGACTAAATGTTTCACCTACTGCATACAGTGTGTCTGTAAGTACCAAACATACTGACTGCATGACCTGCATCACTGAAAACCCTATTATTATTATCATAGTTTGATATGTATACTCATTTTCAGCTGTGGCAAGAAGCACAGGACAGAACATGCCATTTACCTGTTTTCCAGCATCCGTGCCCCCGAAAAAGAAGCACTGTCTTTCCTTTACTATAAACTACTGCACCTTCACTTCCTTGCCAGACTTATTCTTTAGTCTTCCTCTGCGCTCTCGTCACCATCACAGAAAAAGGAGTACAGTAACTCACTAATGGCAGAGAAAATACATTGACCTTTACAACCTGCAACATTGGCAATATAAAGATCACTTTAAAAAGACATTCCCTAGCAACCTAATGGAGTAGAGATTGGCTCTTCAGGTGAGAAATCCAGCAGAATAACACAGCAAACTGTTCTGAATACAGTTCAATACCCTAAGGTCAATTTCTACATTACTTTGTGTATATCAGCGGTATGTGGTGCAGGTGAAGTCCTGTGCTGCTATGCTTTCCCGTTTGTGCTAGTGGCATCAGTGCAGTGCTGCAGGAGTGCTCTTTGTGTGCACTGTATCAGTCATCATATGTACAGTAGGTGATGTAGTAACAATGCACTGGCTTCATTAAGCTAACGCGCTCACAACAAACAAGACAATTCTGCTGAGCTTTTACTGTCCTGAGGCAAGAACAACATATTAACTTCAGGCAACTACTCAGTGGAACAATAGCAGTGTACCATATTTAATACACTGCTCTGTCCAATTAAAGGGAAACACATCAGTTACAGTATCAAGTGCTGCAGTGGTGTTTCTGCTGATTCTCATCTCTTTGACCTCTGTTAAAGGTTAAGCAGACACTGTACGACAGAGGAGAACTACTGGTTATCAGATACTGTTAGTGTGTCCCCCAGTAATCCTCCTTTAATGCTGTGCTGCTAAAGTCTTTGTCCTCTGCCTCATTAGATGATTCGTGAACCTTCTACTTCTGCAAGAATATTACCTCTGACATCATAAGATTTGCACACAGGTCCTTAAACTACATAAAAGGGCCCCAGTTAAAAAAAACAGTTAATATTTTAATAAATGCACTTATTCATTTATCTATTGTGGTTAAAGGATCAAATTTTAAATATTTGTGGTGCAAACGTATGTTTATGTGTGAGTTTACAAATGGATACCTGCCAGTACAAGAGAGGCTGGCAGTTTCCTAGATATCACCCAGGGCCTCTCTGTGACCTCCTTCATTATGACAAGCTGTGCTCCTATTGTGCGATCTGTGAAATAGAAATAGAACATAGAGATGATTGCAAAGGCTTTGCTAACGTTCAGGGACCTCTGTAAGCTTTGCCATACAGTATGCTGTAGTAGGAAAATACAGTAGTCATGACTCATTTTGCTGTTTGGCACAGTTTGTCGCAAGTGTGAGATACTGTATGTGTCAGAGGAACACACATACCTGTACACGTAGGTGGTTGGGTGTTTCAGATGTTTACTGAGGCAGACCAACGTGTTGTCAAAACAGCTCCGACAGTCCATGCATGAGGCAGTAACTCCCCACAGAAACTGTACTGTCTGACAGGCTAAATAAACTGTCACACCAGTGTGTACAGAGACACAGGCTCCCTACACCGTCTTACTTACAGTCATCAGGCAAACAGACTGAAACTGTGTACTTATACCATTAACCTTAGCAGTCCTTAAACTATTTACCTGCAGCTACTGGCAGAAACCTGAGGCGATCATGTTTTATTATAAGAAAATGTGTCCACTATGTGTTATGGAGTTCAGCAGGGCTACATGACATATGAAGGTGTTCAGATGGGACACGCAATCAACTAGAACAGTGTCATCATCGTATGCCTCAACGAACCAGTCAGATTTCAGTTTACAAGCATGAAGATTGTGCCACATGTGTGTAAGTTCCTCTGGATGCTTGTGTCAAGTATAAAGAAATACCATCAAGGCATTCCTGTGACATTGCTTAACGTCACAGTGAACCTTTGACCCTTTGATGTCTAAAGTCTCATCAGTTCATCGTCAACTCTAAGTGGATGCTTTTGTTAAATTTGTGGAAATTCTCTCAAGCTGTTCTTGTTGTATCACATTTGCAAATAGGACAGATGTGAGGTCTTGGTGACTTTAACCTTTAATCCTTTGGCCTCCAAAATCAATTCCTCCTCGGGTCCAAGTGGACTTTTGTGCCAAACTCAAAGCAGTACTGGAAGGCAAGATGATGTATGGGATGAATTTAAAAATAAAAAGACAATCATGGATATTGACAAAACACCTAAAGAAACAATAATCTAATACAGGTTTGTGTTTCTCATCGTATGTTTAATCTTCTGCTTATCATTTCTTTCACGCTGACTCCAGAAAGCCGTGCTTACTCGTGGTCTGAAGTATGCATGAGGTGCGCCTTTCCGTCTCGCGCTTTCTGTGTTTATGTGTGGGAATAGGCGTATGCATCATTAACACATATAGCCCCAGGTTTCAGTCTCCGTGCTCAAAGAAGCTAAGCTAATTAGCCTTTAGTCAAGGCTGTTAAAGGAGATAGACAGACACGTCACTGTTTACCCCATGGTTGCAGCAGCACCCCCGGCACCCCTGTTAAATTGTGATTTCTTTTTTCTTTATTCTTAAGCATAATGATATGTCTTTACAGTTTTTTTAATCTGTCTTCATATTCACAGTTTTAATGTGATGTCACATCATTAAGGACCGCGCATCTGGAGGGTAAAACAAGACTTTGGACTGCTCCTCGTCACTGACTATCTCCTATACTTCTAGTCCAGATACAGGATTCCTTAGTTCATGCAGTGCCACTCAGTTTCCATGTTAGCTAATTAGCACTAGTATTTGCTTTGACAATAAAAAATTTCTTGTCCTTTATATCTCACATTACTGAATTATTTACCCATCCACGTCACAAATACATACATTGCTCTGTACTTGGTGGCAGTATAAAGGGGAAGGATCTATGCAGACTTTGCCAAAGTGGAGCTCTGGCAGGGAGGTGCTGTATAGGGAACAGTGCCCAAAACCCGCAGTTTGTTTTCATATGTTTGTCTCTGCTCATATGTGATCTAAATATTCATTGCTTGGAACTGATGGGAAATTAACAGGCCCGGGTCTCTGTGCCAGTCACATGACTGAGAACCACTGTAACTACTGTGGTTTTTTTTCTTAAGTTTGCTGGTGTAGCTCCCTGTATTGAAATTTGAGTATTTGTCTTTCTCAGGTTTTAACATAAAAATGAGATTTTAAAGTGAAATGACAAAAAAATGGGAAAAAAGGGAAACAAGCAGCTTTTCCTGCAGCAAAACTCATTTGAAAATTGGTAGTTGTAGCTGTAGCTTACGGGTGCTAGATGTTTTCCACGTATGTTTTGGTTGAAATTAAAACCACTGACCAGCGTAGGTAATGTTTAACCCATTCCACCACTCTCAGAGAAATAAAACCAGTCCCGCTGCAACTCAGAGATGAAAACACAACAAAGAGATCTTATCTTCACTTGTTAATTGCGTATGTTACTGAGATGACAGTGACTGCAAAGGTCATTTGATGGCTGCAAACCGTCTCCTGCAGTGTGTTCTATGTCACTAAAATCTATCTGTCTGTAATAGACACCTATTCCTGTCAATCAAAACGGCATCAAGCTCCATCAAAAATGGTTTGTTGCACACCTAGCTCCCCCTTGTGCAGGTCCCATCAGATAGCACATAACATATTATGTGCTATTGCTTTGTCTTTACGTGTAAGAGGCTCACTACACACACACACACACACACACCTGTTTTCTTTCCAGAGTGTCGGGAGTTAAGAGTTTCCCGGCCAACACTGAGGAATGACTGATGTGGCTCACCTCGAATACTGTACATCCAAAGCCGAACCCCCTCCCCTCCAATTCCTTTTCTTCACAGCCTCCAATGTACTTATTAAATGTCAAGGAGCCAAATCGCTCTTTCCCTCCTGTATAGCATCCTCAGAATGGGATGTTAGGGTTGCAACAGCGAGGCAGGCAGCTCTAACCTGGATGGATGAGCGCACAGGACACAGCCTGTAATTTAGATTTCATTATGATAGAGGCACAGGTACAGTAGAAAGCAAGAGGCAGTTTGGTGAGGAGGAAGATGGTGGAGAAAGATTGTGGAGACCTGTGATGGATAGCGGCGAGGACGAGGACCTAAAGGAGGAGATGATTGTAGCAGATAGTAATTGACAAGACAGGAATAAAAAGTGGGTAAAAAAGAATACAGGTTTTGTGGAAGCGCAAAAAAGGTCACGTTTCACTTTGTCCTAAGAGGCGTGAGGCCCGCTGAGCATCAGAGTGAGGAGTGGATCCAAGGAGGAAGGGCTGATGGGAATGGATAGGCAGAAGAAGGCTGGAGAGGTTTCTGGAGAAGGTGACTGTTAGAGAGGTGATGCTTTTACATCCCTTTCTGTCTCTTTGGCCTTTGACTGAGCTTTAAACAAAAAACGAGCACTGGGATGAGCATAATAACATCACTTCCCTCAGATAAAGCTAAAAACGGCTCATGTTAATACTCCACACGGGTATTTAATATGCTATACAAAACAAGTCAAGCGAGCAGTGAGCAACATCCTGCACATTGTGGGCCTATTAAAACTTTGCCACTTCTCAGCGCTTTCCTCTGATGCGTCAAGTTGGCAACTCCTAAGCCTGCTCCCAGATGTATTTTCTCTCAGATGTTAAAGGTCTGGATGTCGTATCCTGCGGTAGGTTGTTAATTAGGTGTTGTTAGGCTGTCCACTCGGCTGCGCTCTTATCAGCTGAATTGTCTTATTAATAAGACATTTCAAAGCCTTTTCTGATGATTTCTTGTTCAAACATCCCGAGCTAATCATTACTTCTGTCACCATATTATAAATATGATAATAAAAATGTCCTTTTGATTGTTTCATTAAGCTGAATTGTTTTCTTTAATTGGCTTCCTTATCTAGTTCCAGGACATCAGACAGACAGACAGAGTGGGTAGGGCTGAAAACAAGCAGCGGTCAACCCCAATACCTGTGTTTACTGATGCCGACAGCTAAACTGTTTGACACTGGTTCCAGAATACCATTAAATATAACTTCTGTAGTAACTAGAGATGTGCTGGGCTGATCAGTAATTAGAAAGGCAAAATAAAGCCAATTAAAATAGGAGCCTTTCTTTACTGAACTCAAATGTCCATGTCTTTTATCAGTCTTGATCTGCTAGTGTTGCAGCACTTTTCTCCCTCAAGGCCAAGATCTCCAGTGCAGCATTCTGCTTCATAGGAGGCTGAAAAGACTCAGAAAGAGTTTGTACATATGGGAAATAATTTGGGCTTACCAGCAAGTGACTTTTAGGCATTGGGTTTGGCAAAATGCATTCAACATCTATGATATTTATCATTATCTATGTATTATATACAAAACAAGTATGTGATTGGACCTTTAGATGTGGGTTGCGCAGGGACCGTTAGAAAACAAGCTGGACAGTGGCGCTTCAGGACCAGGTTTTGCCAGAGCAGAGCAGCCAAACAAAATAAAAAAAGTCTTGTTTACCTTGACGATGAGCTAGAGCCGTGCTGGTTCTGTGTTTCTTCTGCACTTCTTGTTAGTACTGCTAACGTACCACGCTAATAAATACAACACATTCTCTGCAGCTGTAAAAAACCTCAGACAATATTTGATTCAAACACTGCACAGAAACTGTACATGACAGGAAGCTGTGGGGGCAGAGAACAGTCCGTGGATTGTGCTGTTTACCATGTTGCTTGAATGCTTTAAATGTGAACGCAGTGCAAGTATGTGGTACATTAATAGTAATATGTACAGTTTGGATGCAGCTGTAGATTATGCATATTTGATGAGGCTGATATCAATTAGATGAAACTGTTTGCTTATCTGCATAGGAAGGCAATTCCTACTAATGAAAAAAGCCATAGATAATATTAATAATATGGTTTTTTATTCCATGATTATCTTATAGACATTATCTTATTGACATCTCTTTCTGTAAATACATTGCATAATGTAAAAACTCTCTATGAAGCCAATACCAAGTAACACCGCTGATACTGGACACTGCTCATCTTACCACTGCAATGTAGAAGGAGGCCGTAAATCATTGTTTGATATAAATGTGTCATTAAAAGACTGCATCTGCATATGTTTTCATATATATGAAACTGTACTCTGTCATATATATATGACATATATATAGATATATATATCTATATATATATCTATATATATATATAGATATATATATATCTATATATATATATGTCATATATCAGCCTCAAAACACTCAAATCAGCCATCGTATTGTCCCTACAGGTATTTACTACATGATCTAATAATTATATTTAATGTCTTCCCATTCTTCCCCATGACACAGTTCTGCCAGATAAAGAACGTCTGGAACACACACTTTTTTATTTTCCCTGACAGCCTGACAATCAGTGGGATTGTCGGGATGACTGTGTGATGACAATAAATACATTTAGTATGCCAAACATCAAAAGTTAAACATGCGACTTAACAGGAACATTCACGCGTCCTCATAAACTGTGTCATTTGAAGTTGTTTCCTCTCAAAAAGGCAATTTGGAGCTTGATGGCAACAGGCACTCTGATTCCACAAACTTGCCAGTTTAGTGGGCTTTGTGCCATTAGACAGTGTGTGAAAAGCCACTTTGTGTTACTGTAATTAGAAGCCATCTAGAATGTACTGGGAATTTAAAAATCATTTGTTCAACAATCAATCCAGGAAAGCCGCAGTACAGTACGCCAATCACACGAGCCAGGTCGAACCGTGCAGTAATTCACTCGCAAAAATAAAAGTCACTCATGGGCTGTATCCAAGCCTTATTGTTGCAGCGGTGCCTTTAACATGAAAGCTCTTACAATTTCATATGTGCCAAAGTCTGCACACATTCCTTTGACGCAAGCCCTCATTGCCTCATTGCTCGTGACTGATTGATGACGAATGAATCGACATACAACAATCCTTCAGTACCTCTTTTCCACACTTCTATGTGCATCCAGATAGACCCTGAGGTGATAGCATCTAACATGTGGCTAACAATCTGGGCTCTCAGATAGACTGCAGCCCTGGCCTGCAGTCATCTGAATGACTATCCATCAGGATGGGTTATTTTCTCCACATCAGCTATGTTGTTATCCTCCCACACAGTGCTAGGAGAGATTTGGCTGTGTAGCCATGCAGCCTCCCTGTCTTTTTGTCTACCTCTCTGTCATGGTTTTTCCAGTTTCCTCTCTCTTTCCTTCCTGTCCCCCCCTTTTTCCTGTCAAATCGCTGAAACTCTTGAAAGTGATTACCCTCAATTCTTCCATAATCCTGTCATCTGCTTCGTTTCAGATTTAGTTTCTTTTTGTTTTGATAGAAATGCCTGAATGCATTCCAGTACAATGCTTATTTCATACTATTAATGTCTCTCTTCATGCTATTAGAACTAGTTTTTATTTTCAAAGCTGGCATTGGGTAAGATGCGGTATTTACAACAAGCAGAGGTGGGTAGAGTAGCCAAAGATTGTACTCAAATAAGACGTTACTTCACAATAGTATCACTCAAGTAGAAGTAAAAAGTAATCATCCAAAAAATGACTGAAGTAAGAGTAAAAAAGTACTTGATGAAAAGACAACTGAAGTAGAGAGTAACTGTTTGAACGTAATGTCTCACTCTTTTTTGGTTTAGAAATGATGTAATCAGACAGACAAAAATACAAAATAATATAAAAAATAAAATACAAAAAGTAAAAATGATAACATCTTTATAAAATAACAAATAGAGAAAGAAACACAAATTTCCAAACCTTACTTTCTCACAACATTTGAAACCAGCACCTTCAGTAGGTAACATATGAATGTATGTTTGAACTGCGTCATGTCTCGTGTGTTTATTCATTCACTGTCTGCTACGTAAAATAACACGTAGACTACGTGTGAAGATATCTGGCAACTGAATTTCTTTCTTGTTAGGTTGAACCGTTTCACTGCTCATCAAAGTATCTTCAACTACAACTTCAACAAAAAAGAAATCCAGTTACCATGAGTCTGAATTGTTGTGAAATATTGATTATAATTTAATTTGACATGTCTTAACTAGATTTTAATGTTTGATCTGAATTCATACAAACATTTCACAAGCTCTCCTTTTACAGTGAGATCACTAGTTTGAATTTACCCTTTGTTTAAAAGAACATTTTTAACAATACAAAAAACTTATTTTGTGAAAAATAACATGAAATATGAAATAAAAAAAATTTGTAACTAACATTGGTGTTAGAATCAGACAGATATAGGAATGAATGAAGCAGGGTATAGTATGTTCTATATAATATTGTGAATAATATTAAAGCATAAAAATGCAATCAGCGACTGCTGTACACATACACAATACTTTCTGAGGATGTCTAGAGGCTGCAGTGAACATTACACAGCCAGGACCGTACACTGAACCTTCCCACAGGGGACATGAGTTTGACTAATATGAATGTCATGTTTACGTGACTCACTTCACGAGAAGTTAAGGAAACAGTCATTTTTAAGGCTAAAAAGCTAAATTTGACTAACTTTACCATGTTTATTATTGCCTAATCCCAACCTAATCACTTTGTTTGAACATTAGTACTTCAACAAACAGCTGCCTGCAATAACAGTAAGAAATATACAAATTGATTTCTAAGTATTGCGTATGTGCAGTATTTCCCTATACTTGCCCTCATTTGTATACTATAATGGTTTGGAGTTTGTGAAAGGGAGAGGGTTTATATTGGATGGAAGTATATATTAATGCCATACCTGTATTTATATAGGTACAATGTAAATTGTATATTGAAATAGAGTTACGACATTCTGTATTTTCTGCAGTAGTGTGATAGACCGTTTTGCTTCAGTGTGGTCTATATAACTCTATATAATACTGTTTTTTCTGTAGTATCCAAAAGTTCTTTTCAATTTGGATAATTTTTTTTAAAACAAGCGTGTATTATCTGCAAATTGATAAATCAAATGCTAGGGAACATTAACAGTCACCTGTTTTACTTTTGTAAGTCACATTCAGTAGAATTAAATGCTTTTTTCAGACTAAACAATACTCCCACTACACATTCATTATTTTCTATTGTGGTTCACTTTTTCTTAACAAGCTCCATCAGTGCCACTGCAGCTTTCAATGGGCTGAATAATGTTCAGCCTGACTCATTCCACTGACTCTGGCTGAAATGTCAGCTAAATTAGCAGTGGTTGTACCTGTGAGCATCAGGCGTGGGAGGCTATGAAGCGGGAGGAAAAGATGAAACTGAAGGAACGGCCGAGGCATAAATTCACTGGACTGTACCCTGTGACCTTGAATAAATAAGCTCATGCTCAATTCTGACAGGATTTCTTCTAGTAGGGCCCTCTACTAGACAGTAGTAGAGGGCTGCCTCCTGCTTCTGCTGTAGACACTGGCCCACTTAAAGGCCACTGGTGACTTTCTATCTGGGCTATCATTGATCCCAAGGCAGTTGCAAGTTAATGTTTGAGCTAGCTTGGGATAGCTTCAAGTCAGCCGTCTCTGGTAACACTGATCCTCACTGATCTCATCTGCTCTCTCCCTCTCTCTGTCTGCTTCTGTACAGCATCCCCAAAGGGAAAAATGTTGGCTACTAAAATTCCATCCATGTCTGAGAAGAACATGCAGCTGACACCTCTGAGCTCAAACTATTAATTCCTCAGAGGGTTGCATGTGGAGGACTGTTCATATGATAGTGGCAAGAGACTACAAGTTGCAATGAATAAGAAATAGTTTCAATTTTGTCTAATTTCCATGTGTTTTACTGTAGTGTTTTTTTAACTATGTTCATATTCAAGAAATTATCATTTTCTGAACCTTTTATTAACTTTTATTGCTGCTTGTTTAGCTACCATTACACACAGTAGTCTCCAATGCAAGATGCACAATGCAAAGTTTCCCCATTTACTTTTAGTATTAAGGTCATGATATCCTAACTGGGTAAAGAGGTCGTCTACATCTGTCCCCCAGATGTGATGGAGTCGGACACACATCTGACCCCATCTTTAGCAACAAACGATTCATCTGAACAAAAACCATGTACACCATTACGCTCGTATGAAATAGAATAGTGTAATGATTAGGAGGTAAACTAAGATATGGTCTCTTATTACATATTTAACATTCTTCACTGTATCGGCACTGATAATAACATTTTATAGCATTTACACATCAATCTGCAACATTGCAATATTTTTTATTTTTATTCAAGCTATTATTTTCCCATCAGTGAATTTTGATTTGATCCTTAACTGTGAAATACCCTATGTTGTAAAATCTATTTCAATATCTGCACTATTAAGAGAGCATATAAATAAATAAAGGCTAAAACACAACCCCAAGGACAAGAAGTGCAGCTTTTTAAATGAAATGTGAATGTAAATATCAAAGGCTACTTTGATACTAATAACCATTTGCTGTTATGTTGATGTTTTAATTAAACCAGAACAAAACTGAAGCTTCACCAACTGATTAATTTCAAATCCTGTGGGCTATAAATTTGCATGAGAACGTGCAATTGTGTCCAAGTGCCTGAATTTAAGATAAGGGCTCAAAAGGACAGAGGCCCTCAGACCAGTAATGAGCAGGGGTTACAATTTGTTTGTAGTTTAATAAAATAGTAATGCGCTGTTCAGTTTTTGAAAAAGAGTCTGTATCTTACTGGTAATGTCTGATCAAACTAGTGTTATGACACTGGAGCTGTATGTACAGACTGTTTATCCTCTTCCTACTGGTGTTTCTGTCCCTGAGGCTACATCTCAATGTGTTACAGTTGCCTATGAAATATTCAAATCCCCAGTAAAAGTATATTTCCTGTTTATCCTTTGGTTCTACAGTATACACACTATGTGATAAGTCAGAGATGTGGGAAGTTTCTATAGATTATTCTCAAAAAGTAGATTTTCAAAATCCCGTTACAGCAGAGAAACTATATCTCAGCACCACAGGACGTATTTTCACTGCCAGTGTTAAAATTCCGAGGCATCCCATTATGCCATGACATTAAAATGAACAGGTTTTACCTAATCACTTCGGAGCCCGCCAGCATGCATATGATGATACGTCCCCATGTTCTGCATAACTTGTGTCAGTGATTAGGATGACTTTACCCAGCGCACGGTGCCTTGTCTTTTCTATGGCGAGGGTGAAACGTTTCACCCATTGTCAACGAATGCCTGAGGGCTTTCAGAGCCCTGTGCTCTGCAGCCAAACGCATTGCCCGCCTTCGCTGATCCACAATGAACAGACTTCAGGAAGGAGTGAAAATGCTGAGTGGTTCAGCCCTGCTACATGATCAGTCGAGACTCTTTGATCAGACAGGGAGGGCTGGAGCTTCTCGTTACCCCCTCCTGCTGCAAACACCCAGAGGCTCTATTGATTTTGAATATGCTTTGTGTCTCCACTGGCTGAATGCATGCATAATTTGCCTTCATTATGGCTTGGGTGGAGGCATATCTGTGTGTTTTTACTATATGTATACTGTATTCCTGAAGCAATTTGGATTTAGAGGGAAAGGTCGAGATTATTGCAGACACGTAGAGAAGTGTTCACTGTATAATGCATAGTTTGTTTTGAGTTTTGTTTATCGTTACTGATATATGTGTTTCCATACAGTATATTAGTATATTTATTTATTTATTTGTGGTGGTGGTTGCTTCAAAGCAAGTAGAATTGCGAATCCATGCCTTTCTGTATGGAGTTTGCATGTTCTCCCCACGTCTGCATATAGGTTCTCTCTTGGTTCTCCAGCTTCCTCCCACCATCTCCAACAAATAAATCCAAAAAATGGATGAAGTAGGTCAATAATAGTCCGGGATGGAATGTAGTGCATAAAATTGAGAGGCATAAATAATGATTGTGATTGTCGTCATCCCCCCTCCTCCTTACAGAGGGTGGAGGAGTTGTACAGTTTTATGACCAAAAGCAAAAAGGATGTCCTGTGGAGCACTTGATGTTAACCAGTCTCTGGCTGAACGTGCTCCTCTGTCCTGCCACGACCCTGTGTAGTGGGTGGGAGGGATTGTCCAGGATTGAGAGTTTGGACAGCATCCTGCTCTCAGTTACAACATGTAGAGGCAAAGGCCAGCATGTAAGGTTAATTGGTGACTCTACATTGCCCAAAGTTTTGAATGTAGTGTGAATTGTTTTTTTGTTCTATATGTCAGCCCTGTGATAGACCGGTGACCTGTCCAGGGTGTACCCCGCCTGTCATCCAATGACAGCTGGGATGGACTAAGCAGTTAGGATAATGGATGGGTATTATTATATGTAACTATAGTATTGATTTTATGACTGAGTCTGAAATTGTCAAATCAGAGGTGAAACATGCACTATTTTCTAGCATGGCTTTCAAGGCCCACTGGCAGCAGGAAGGTGTGTGTTTTTTTGTGTTTTCAATAGTTTTTGGAGCTTTGTGGTACAAAGATATACGGTTTCGGATACATATAGAATTCTCGTTTGCAGGATCAAATCTGATCGTAAGGAGAAACAGCAAATGTTGTTGGTTTAATGCTTTAAGAAACTGCAGTGCAGCATCTGTGTTGGGTGTCTGTTGAGACTGCTCTCAACCTGCTCGAGGCTTTAACCAGGTCTAAAAATATAAAGGCCAGTGGCAGGAGCACAACATCCCGCACCCCGCTGGTGCAGCAATACTGTGTGGTGTAATAATGAATACATAAACTTTACTGATACCTTGAGGAAATTCTAGCTCTTTGCTTTCTAGCATCCACAGAGTGTTTAGCTGTTATGCTGTGTCTATACCAAAAGCATGTCATTCTCATTTTTGATACGTGCGCTACACAACCGCTATACTTCTTTTTTATTCAATCTAGTTTCCTTCACTGCCCTCATGTTGGCGTGCGTGTTGCACAAGTGTTAACGCATGTCTACTCTTTTTGGGTACACAAATAAAAGGCTCCATAGAAAGCACCAGATAAAAACTCAAAGCTACCATATCGTCCAAGAGTTCTGTGAGGTTTGTGCAAGACACTACATGCTACCTATACTTCTGGTGTAGGTGTAGAGTTAGGAGTTAGTGTTTCAGCAGAGAACATTTTCTTTAACAATTTACTTAAAATGCAAACAAAAGTCAAATTTTTGTTTGCAGGTTTACATCTGTCTATAATGGATCTGTCTGTACAAACAATATTCCATCACGAGTTGTCAAAGTGTGACTCAGATTTCATTAATAAAACTTAAGTTGTTTTATCACCTGTAGACAAACTGTATGTGCATGTCAGCAGGTGTCTGATTGAACTGCAGCTGAGAATGTGAGCTGGTGTCGCCTTCCTCGCGCTCCGGGCGACACCCTCATTAGGATTTCATTCAGCTCATCTGACACACCCCTTGACGATATCAACAAGCACAGTGGGGTGACACAGCAGCAATAAATGAATTACATTGACTGCTAAATGAATGACGTTGCAATGTCAACAGCAGGGCGCCTCGGTGCTGTGTAATCGGAAACCCTCTGCATAAAATTGAATTAGTGATTTATTATTTGCTGGATGTAGTGCATCATGTTTCCTTGCCAAGATTAACGCTGGGTGCAGTTCAGTGTGATGTACATTTGGCCCTCGATCAGTCCACACTGCATTTATCTTGTCTAACGATATAATTACAGTTAATGTTTTGACACACTGTCAAATAATGAAACACATTTTAGACATTGAAAAATATTACATTTATGGGATGATGACTACTTGTCATCCTTCAGATGATGTCATATGAAGGATTTTTTTCAGTTCAGATGAGGTCATACAGTATGGTTGCTCATACTATGGAGGTTGTAGTGTTGGTTCTCCTGATCCTCCAGAACGTTTGCAGATAACATCTTCTGAACTTGGGAACATAGACATTTATCATACATGTACTCCACAACAGGAAGCAAGTTAAAAGTTTCTCTTTAAACATCCCTGAAATGCTTTTTTCTTCGTTAGAATTCCAAAGGTTAGTTCCTCTGATCCCTATTGAGCAGTATTTTACTTAAAATGATTGTGAGTGTGAAATATTTTTGCAAAATCATCCTTAGACTCACTCTCTGGAGCATGATGATAGGGGCTTCTGCTGGTCATTGGTGCTTTTGATGTTTATGCACCCCAGGCAGATCATTTTAAAAAAAACAAGTTGCAGACCAAATCGACCATTGTGATGTCAGCATTCATGGCAATGGGATGCACAAATTGGTGCTGATACTGTATGCAAATGTTGCAATAAAAACAACTGCAGGCAACATGCAGGGCCCATTATAATAGGCTTTGGTCTCTGTCTGGTTGTAGCAAATAGACCAATAAGAGAGAAGTCAATAGATGGTTGATTAAGGCACATAATACAGACATAGAAGGTGCACTCATGAACGGCTTTATTAGTTAGTATCGTGTGCTCAGAGCAATGAGCTTTAGTAGCCAGAGGTGCAGTGCAGTGCATTGGCATAGGCAGTCGCCTAGTGCGCCACTTGCAGGCGGGGGTGCAGTTTCAAGCCCTAAAATATTGTCATAGAATGACCATGTCTGGGAATAACTCGATTCAATTCAACTTTATTTGTATAGCGCCAAATCACAACATAAATCATCTCAAGCACTTTACAGTACCTTACACAGGGTAAATATATATATACTATATACAGAATATTATATATATACAGTACTGTGTAAAAGTCTTAAGCCACTACCGGATTAGTTTTTGAGCAATGTTATGACGTCCATACATATTTATTTCTCAGTTTTTACTTCAGAACAACTAGAAACACTGGCTGCTCTCCTTTCACAAAGACAATTCCCGATCAGGTTTTTCTCAGGCTATGGAAGGATCAACTTGGCATCCAGTTAAAGCTGCCAAATGCGGAGTCAGGTCTTTGCTGGACTACTTCTGGTGTCCAAAAAACTAGAATATAAAAGATGTTTTCAGTTATTTCACCTTTTTTGTTAAGTACATAACTCCACGTGTTCATTCATAGTTTTGATGCCTTCAGTGAGAATCTACCAATGTCAGTGGTCATGAAAATAAAGAAAACAACATTGAATGAATTGAATGTGTCCAAACTTTTGGCCTGTACTGTATATATAT
>JAUYWH010000013.1:18612527-18652941 GCA_034779795.1 Ctenopoma multispine
CCCCCCCCCCCCCCCCCCCCCCCCAAACCCGCCCTCTCGGGAAACCATCAAAAGACCACTTGAGCACCCCCTTCTTCCTACTCCTCCTCTTCCTCTCTTATATCCCCCTGACCCTCCTAAATACCAACATCCCCGAGAGCAGACAGGCGGGAGAGAGAGAGAGAGTCCAGCACTTCCTCACCCAGACGAACCAGAGAAGAGGCAGCGGTTTGGGAAAATGTGAGAACACTTCGGGTTTTTTCGGTTCGATAACGAGCGCGCCCTAAACTCTCTCCTCCCTTTTCCTGGAGGGGTGGCAGCAGCAGCAGCAGCGGCGGCGGCGGCGGTGGTGGTGGTGGTTATAGTGGGGTGATGTGAACGCACACGGCGGCGTTGGCTTCTCGTCAGACGCTCTAGAAGACCTCGCAGATATTCAGTCGTGACGGATCCGTCCCTCCGCTCCTCTTTAAGATTCCGCAGTTTTTTTCTTTAGTGACAAGACGCCGCCGCCGTTTCCTCTCCTCTACTGACTCCACACACAGGAAACCTTTTTCCTTTGGATAAACCAAGTTTGATCACACGAGGAGTTTACAATGACAGCCACGAAGGAGCAGCCGAATCAGAGAGCGAATCAACCGCCGCAGGATGAGGTGGGCAACTGGCTTTTTCTCATTCTTTTGACTTGATGTGCAGGTTTCTGGCACTTTGTCCATGTGCATTACGCCAAACTCTGTAACATACCGTGTTCTGCAAGGTCAGCTCACACACACACACACACACACACACACACACACACACACACACACACACACACACACACACACACACACACACACACATTCAGCTTTATCTGACTTATTTGTCACAGGTACATGAAGCGCCATCAGTTGATTGGCTGTTTTCCGTACAGATGATTAGGCTGGAGTGAGTGTGTGACAGAGGCTGATTCAAGTTCGGGGACGCACATGCCAAATACTGAAAACAATGGAGCCGCGTGGAGATCAATTTTCATCTGTCAGGACTGGGTGACAAAAATCGCTGAGCGCCGTGGGTACATGCACAGTCAGTGTGGAGTGGGGGTGGGGGTGCAGGGCTGATGGGGGACTGCGCAGGGCGCATTGTAATTCAGCCGTTGCCTCCTGTCAGCTGCCCCTGACACCTTGAAAGAGAACAGTCGTGTAAGATTCACTTTGGTCTAAACACGCAAATAGCGCATTTTCCTTCCGCAGGCGCACACTGCAACTCAAAACAGCGCTCATCTCTAATCTGCGCACACGCAGACGCTTTCATTAGACCGGAGAGGATACATGTATTCCCTTTTTAGGCACCTTACAGGTGGCGTTGCGCACTGCAATGCTTTTTTTGTTGTTAAGGATTGAGGAGAATGAAATGAGGGTCTTTGCCAGGACTGGCGTGTGCAACTTGTGTTTGCGCCAAACGGCTGAGCCTCCGTCATCACCACCAATTATTGATTTTTCTTCTATAAATGTTATCAGTGTTCCTCCAGGCACGTGTAACCTCTAGCAGCCTGTGTGTGTGTGTGTGTGTGTGCGTGCGTGCAGAGCAGCTCTATGAATGATGCAAATTTCATCTTTCACTGTGGGCCTTAATCTGAGAGTGTGCCAGATATATTCCGGGTGCTCTTAATTGAATTCAGCCGTGTAGCCCTATTATTCTAAGAAATCAAAACCTCTGCCTCATAATTGAGCTTCTGTGCCTGAAATATTAGAAGGCCTCATGAGATGTGGTTGAAATATGATTGCTCACAGCATTTAGTACGCTCTCCTCCATAGAAAGCTCACTGGATACTATTCAGTGGCCCTCGGGCTGTTTGCAATTCATGTTTTTATGTGTGAGCAGCATCCACTGATTAATTAGTGATGATACTGCGAGGAGATGTGGAGGAGTGTTGTGATACTTTTATTAAGTTGTTGGAGGCTCTTTGATTGTCAAAACAGCTGCACGGTACACACCGATCAGCCATATCATGGATGTTTGACTGTGGTGCATGTGGGGGGGGGTCACAGCATGGGGACAATGTAATGCTGTCAAAATGCACGGTGTGTTGCTGCTGCTTGCATATAGTCCTGCAGAGTGCCCTCGCTGACTCCTGTAATGTTGTGGTAGACAGACGATGCTGTCACTCTGTTGAAGACATTTGCACACATCGTGAAAACGTCAGAAGAAGACAGCACATGATAAATGTTCCATTGCTCAGTGGAAGAGCATCAGTTGAGGTTATTGTGTTAAATTGCTCATCATTTATGTGTTAGCATTGAGTTTGCAAGCACTGAGCAGTGTGGGGCAGTTCCTAGCAGAACCAGTGCTATAACTGTCCCAGACTGTGTCAACCCACTGTCTACATACACAGCTCCTTGGCAGGCGGCTCTTAACAGGGTTATCCTTCATCAAAGTTGCATGGCCATGCTGAGGGAATTACAAAAGAGGAAAACACTGAGGCATCTTTAAATAATAGGCAAAGAAGAAAACTGAGCCCAGAGCTGTTGGTGGAGGATCAGAAATTCTCCTTTATTGGCTCTCTTTTTACAGCAAAGATTTGCTTTTGCTGCAGCCATTGTTGGTGCACTGAAAGCTTTTTTTTGTGCTTCAGTCAGTGTGGTGACAAAATGTGAAAATCTGGTCAAACAAATAACATTGTTGTGGGAACTGTGAGGCACATTTTTTTTTGGCCAGTTATAGAAGTGCCCAGTGTGGCTTCAAACCAGCAGCTGGCGCTCTGAGAAACTCATATGTAGACAGGTTTGATTCTGGAACATTCATGTTCACGTTGAAACAGTTGTGGGTCACTGTCAGTGTGAACAGGAAGAAGGACTCATATGAGCAAACAACTTCTGCATTTAAATAGGATTGAAAAATACTATACTTTAAAATAATTAGTGTCCAGGGCACACAGATATGATCAAACCAGTGACAAATGAAATATCTAAATATGACTGGTGGAAAAAACCCATACAGTTATTATACATTTGACTGACTCTCAGTCTCCTGTTAACATGAAATATGGATATATATCATTTTTTTCACAGTAAATTCTAGCAATAAACAAAAGAGTAGAGTAACGTCTAATAGGTTTTATTCAAGTAAAACTATCCTGCAAGTTTTACTTAAAGGGAAAGTCTGCCAGTTTTACACATCAATGTCTGGTGTAGCCTGACAGACCTGAAGACCTCATCTTTGCTTGAGGGTAGTAGCTTGAGGCTACATGAGCTGCTTCTAGCATAACGCCCGTGAATCTCCCATTGCTGGTCAGTGGTTGGCAGTCGGGTCCCTTTGTGGGTTGGTGCCAGAACTGGGATGAAATTCACTTGAATGGCTGTGTCAGGCGTTTGCAGGCGCAGTCCAAACCCACTGAGCAGCAGGAGGCAGTGGAATGATTTTGTGTTGTGTTTAAACCTAAATAGCTTCTAAATAGATGTTCAGATCTTACACCTATTAAACTCTCATTTTATGCATATGGTAGTGTGTTCTTTATAGTATACATGATGACATGAGCCTGGGCCTATCAACTCTAAGAGAAGTGGACATGAACAAACACCAGTTTACCTGCTGAGAAGGCAGTATATGTGTACCTCCAGTAAGCCTGTGCTGAAGGGGCTGACTGGGAACACTGGAGCACTCTTGGCAGTGAAACTGTTCATTGTGGCCAATCCCTCTTTAGTTTCACTGAAACAAAAAACTGAGAACAAACTGACTCGTTTGACATTGGCTGGTCTCAGGCTGTGTTGCTGCCTCCTGTAACCACAGACATAACACAAGCCGACTGAAAGACTGACCTGTCTGGGTGACCTCGCGGTCAGCCCAGACTCTGTGCAGACAGCAGGGTGTATGGACTTACCACCTGGCCTGGCGCAGTGTTCTCCTTCACTTTGTTAATGGAGCTGTTGTTGTCTGTGCTCCGGACAAAAGGCGAGCGATAGGAAAAATGGATGTCAACCTTAGTGTGAGCAAGAGGAGCAGTTTCACATGCTGTGATCCTCTGAGAAACTGTAATTCACACTAATGGAGAAAACGCCCGGGATGCTGCTGCTCATGCTGCTGCTTCACAATGACTTCAGAGAAGGTTAGAAAGAGTTGACTGGGAATGGGACGAAATACAACAACATAAAAGGTTGAGAGGAATAAAAAATAGAAAATAAAAAGAGAACTACAAGAAGGGTGTAAATAACCGCTTGGTTTAAGGTGCTGAGGTGAAGATGGGTTTGACTAAAACACAGAGGGGGCTGTGTGAAGTGAAGGACAGGTGTTGACACACAGATTTTTGTGGCTTCATCGATAAAAAAGTCATCGCTGTAACTCAGAAGTGGCTCGTGGGAGCAATAATATCGATGAATATGAACTGGCAACATGAAAACCATTTGTCTCTGATAGCGATGAAAGCGCTTCAAAAAGAGATTTATCAGCTTAATCTGTAGCCTAACAGAGGTTTATAATGAGTTCTACTGTCCACTGTCTGCTCAGCACCAAACAGCAGATGGAACCACTTCTGACTAGCCGCTGAACATAGTGGGGTACACACACTGTATGAATGTGACATTTCCCTCAGGAGGTAAAAAGAAACAGAGCTCATGTAGCTGGATGTAAAAATAACCAAACCTGTGACTGCACTGCAATATGCAGTACTTACAGTATATAAAGCATACATCAGCACCCAAGTTTTACAAGGTGCTTTACTTCAGTGGTGATTAAATGCATGTCAGTTTTTTTGTCAATTCAGAGAATAGATGTGAATTTTAAAAACATCATAAATGCACTTAATCATGCAGTACTGTCTTCTTATCATGCTCTGCTCAGAGGCACCTGGCAGAATAGCTGTTAAAAAGCGGTGGTGAACTCACGTCATCCGCGTTCGTGTGCAGAACGTCTCGGCCCGTGTGGTGATTCACTCTTACGACCTTCACGTCATAAGGTTTTTCTCTTGTGTGTCCTGAGGCGAGCGGTGCCCCTGAATTAACAGACGCCGACACGCTCCATCCTCGAAAGGATTAAAAGGCAATTACAAAGTTTGAGTCATCGCTTGTGACACAGACAGAAGGGACAGACAGCAGTAAAACCTGAGATAACAGGAATTAGGAAGAGGGAACAGTCAGACCTGTGTGTGTGTGTGTGTGTGTGTGTGTGTGTGTGTGTGTGTGTGTGTGTGTGTGTGGTAAGAGGGGACAGCTTGTAAGTGCATGTATTTGCACGCAGCTCAGCTACCATAATCCACTCACACCGGACGAGTTGGGGAGCAGCTTCTTATGTATCTTCTTTTGAGGGGCATCTTTGTAAAGATTTCTTTGGTGAACGTGGTGTTTGTGCAGATGCACGTTTTTGAATTCCTCAGCGTCTTTGGAGAGGCATTAAAAATTAAACGGCGCTTCAGGCAAACTTTCTCCAGCGAGAAACATCAGCTCTAATTATGACACCATAAGTACAGCGCAGACATGTGGGAAACATGAGCTTTCTGTGTCACTCTGTTCCATTTCTCGGCACTGAAGTTGAACTTTCTACAAACTGTTGCTTCTTGATGCAGTTTAGATGCATGAAGTTCTTTTTACAGGTTTCCATCAGCTGTCTAACAGTTGACGTCAAACACTCTCCAAAGCTGGACCACACTGGATATTATTAGCTCTCTCCATGCATTTCATTCTGATTCATATTAACACGCCGGCTCCTGCCAGGCCTTTACTCACCACTAGTTCATCAGCTGAGCTCAGATGAGGTGCAGTAAGTGGTTCTGGCAAACAAGGTTTTCTGCACTTTCAGGACTTATAGTAAGCACAGAGGGCAGGCAGGGATCGATTTCACTCCCCGGGGTAGATAATCAACAGCTCATCTCAAAGGGCAGTGATATTGATGGCACTCTAGAGATTGACAGATACAGTAGTAGACCACCGCATCTATCTGTTGTCTCCCTTTACTGTATTTCCACTCAACAAGGAAGTGTAGAGCATCTTATACAGACCTGTACAGTACGGGCTGATGTGGATGTTTCAGTTCTAAGCAAATGCGACGTTTCATATCTGCTCTGACAGTGTCAGACAGAACACTTTGCTAAGTGTGATGTGTCTGTTTTGGTGATGCACAGGGATGTCAGTCGACTGCAATAGTAACACAGGTGCATCAATGTATGACACCTGCATACGGAGGAGTGTCCAAGACGAAGTCTTACAGATGTATTGAGGCAACTGTCTCTGCCAGTCGTTGGAAGTGAAGAAGAATTACAATTTAATTAGCTGTTAGCTACAATTTGAGTGCTGTTTTCTTTTTTTTTATTGAATAGTAGTTGTTTATCGCTTTGTAAATTGGTACCATGAAAAATATACCAAATGAGGTATTAACAATTCCTGTTGGGAACTGAGCCATGAATGTACAATCAACTATCACTATATGATTTTCATGAATAATAAATAAATAGATCTTGTAAATGTGATGATTCTTAAGGACTTTTTGCTTTTCTCTTCTATGATTACCACATACATACATATAGACATTTTGATAGTTTTACAAGTGCACTTCACACTGAATCTAACATGCACTATATGCGTCCGTTCCCCGTGTTCAGATGTGACTCAGAGAACAGATTTGGTTGTAAATTGTGTCTATTTGGCTTTAACAACAGTTTATGATCCTGTGTCTGATGCCCTCTCCTGTGTTTACAGTGAAAACACAGTTTGGACAAGCAGTGATGTTCAAAAACCATTGTCCTTGTCTGGCAACTCATTTTCCTTCCCTGCTACACTCTCAGTCAGTCTTTGAAAGGATCCCATCCTCTATATTTCGTTAGATTTTTCTCCAGGTGTTTTGTCCAGCACTTTATTAATAATGTATTATTATTTATTTAATATGTATAATTATTTATTATTTCTACATTACTGTTTTACTCTATTTTTATTTTATTAACATTTTACTTGCACTGAACAAAGTGCACTGCCACAAAAACACAACGCAAGATGCAATCACCCAGAATTAACTAGTTCTAGCTTCAGTTCATATCTTTATTCAAATACTTTTTTAGCAGAAATATTCAACAAAACTTATTTTAATTTGGAGACGACTCGCTGCAGAGCATGCTGGAGTGTAGCAGAGCATAGCAGAGCAGGGAGAGGGAGGGCTGGGCGGAGTCGAGTGGATTGATTTGGAGTCTTGTTCTAGCACTGACTCAAATTGCATTTTGTAGCTGAGTTGATTAAAATCTAATCTTGTGCTTTGTGACATAACCCCGAGATTCTGTAATGCTACATTAATCACAGATTACATTGTGGTCACATGAGTAAATTGAAATCTAACATTTTAGAAGACTGTGACGATGATGATGTCCAATTTGAAAATCTGCCTAAGGCTGTTCCAGCAGTTCTGACCTGTGCAGGATGTTTTGCCAGTTTGCCAGTGTAAACTCTAGGACACGTCATTATACTACAGCTTCATTCTTCCTGCATTAAGTGGCTTAGCGGGCCTGTCCATCCATACAGTATGTATCCTGATTTACTTCAGACAAATAAAAAACTGTTTAGACACTTTACAATAGAACTAGTGTAGAGATCTTTGTATATGAAATTCTTAGACCTTCAGTCTCGTCTCTCTGTGTAAACCATGTGCGTGGCTGCTGAGGCTCTCAGTGACTATCAATACACTGCACAATGATGCAGAAAAGGTGTCTGCACAGCCTTATTTCTGAAGAGTGTAAAGAAAACAAGAAAAGTCTGCACTGAAAATAAATTGGAAATTGTTTATTTTTTACTACAGATTCAGATTTTGTCTGTTGGCGGTTCAAAGTGTTGCAGGTTCATACATACCTGTATTTATTTAATGGAGGCAGGATGACCTTCATTTTATTGATAATTCAGTTGAAATAATGTAATTCACCCAGTGTAACATTAACCTTTGCCTGGCTTACCTTACTGTTACAGCACCGCAGGTTGACCTACCGGTGAATACCAATTTGATTACAAAGCTTACAAACAGCCTCCCTCATTCCTCCAGCTCAGACGCTCACACCAACCATACCTGGAACTAGGGAACTAGCCACACCTGGAACGATCATTTCTTTGTTATCTCTTGGAGCCACCCTAAAATTCACAACAGAATGCAGCTCAGCAACAGTTTGAAAGCATCAAAACAGATCGTCTCTCACACTGTAGCTGTTTGGAGACTCATACTAACCTTGATAATGAACAAAAGCAAAGTCGCAAAAACATTTTTTTTTCTCCGACAATGTTTTTTACAGCTCAGTAACTCAGATAAACGCATCACGCTTTTGTCGCCTTGTTTTTTGAAGGTGACATTTCAGGACTCAATATGTCACTGACATTCAAACATGTAATTTACTCCATTCCTACCACACTGGTGTACTTGATGTTAACCTGTGCTTTTTCAGGTTCTGTGGACTGTATGAGAAATGAAGGCACGGAAAGTAAATTGACAGTGGATTCAAAATGAATGCAGTGAATAGTTTTTAGTCATAATTAAATTTCATTAAAGGTTTAAACAGATGAACAGAACCTACATTGTGTTTAAAACAGAACTAGTTCTTCTACATACATTTATGTCATTTATGTACAGTTTTAAATCTGGTGCTTGGCAAGTGCTTGATTTTAAACTTGTCAGGTTCTTTTGTGGATTTAATCCGCCTCAGTGTCTCTTCTGTCTCTTCATGTGATCCCAAACTGGTGAGAAGATGCTGAGATTAGGTCTCTGTGTGGGTCCCACCATCTGTTGTGGGACTCTTTGTTTTTCTTGTCTCTGAAGATAGCTTTTTATAGATGAGTCCAGGACCCATGATGTCTCCCTAATGGTACTGAGTGATGGATGCAAAGCTAAATCATCTAAAACCTTTGCACAGTACTGAATCAAGTCTTATCAATACCTACTGTGTGTGATAAATAGTATATAATGTGTATCTTCATCATTTGTGCCATTTTCTTTTCCAAAAACTGTTCAGAAAAACACCAGATCCCAGATACTCAGCAGTGCACGCTGGAAAAACAACACTAGTGCAGCACTTTACCAAAGATATGAAAAATTATAATATATTCACATGAATATGACATAGCAATGAGGACCTGATGAAAAGTTGCCCAGTGAACATTTTTAAGTTCTTTTTTTTCTATTTTTTTAGTTATGCACTGTTGTTTTCTTGTGTGGAGGATGTGTTTTCTAAATGTTACAGAGGTCAGGTCTCCAACACAATAAGGATAACATATTATTTTATGTTTGTGCAAATCTAAGTCAGAGTTTGGCATCTGTCCATGAGCTTGTCCTGTAGCATCAATGGTTGAATGGAACAATAGAGTGCTGTAAAAATGATGTTTTTTTTGGAGGCTAACCTGGAACTTAGCATCACCCTGGTTAACTCAACAAAATGTCAGTGACATTTTTCCATTGGATTCTTATTTTCACAACTGAAAGTTTAAGATACTCACGCGTTTTTGCTTTGCAGGATAATCTTCACAAATGAACACAACTTTTATTATTTTTGAAGCCTTAATACAATCACCAAAAGTAAAAAGCTTTTGTTAGGCTATAAACAAACTACACCTGGGCTGCATGACTTCAGTGTTGCAAACAGTAAGCCTTTGATTTAGTTTGCTGACCTCTTCTACAAAAGCTCTCTCTCTCTCTAGTGTCCATGGATATGTTAAGAGATAAGTCGCACATCTTGAGTGGGGTATTTACTGATGAATTTTATGTTGTAAAATAAAATGTGAAAATCTCTTGACTGCATATTCACCACTGACACTGACTTTGGTATGAGGGAACTATAAATACGATGTAAGATGTAAGTAAGATGTTATAGTATTTCCGGGTTTTAGAACACACTACTAGAGCACTCTGCTGTATGCTTCATGCTAAACAAGGAAATAAGAGTCTTCTTTTCCTGTTGGCTGTCCTTGCTCTGTTGTCTGGTCTTGCTTTGGCTGTCCCCCATTGCGCGAATGGTCAGCGCAGCGTCTTGCTGGATGATGTTGCGCTACAACACATGTTGAACCAGATACAACTTTTTTAAGGAAGGGGGATGTGCTGTTTCCCTGGAGCCCTGTAGTGCCCCTGCTGGCTGCATTGAACACAACATCTTGGAAAACTGTCTGAAAATTCAAATTTTATTTGTCACATACACAGTCATACACAGTAGGATATGCAGTGAAATGCTTAAGCGACCGGTCTTGACCTTAAAATTTTAAAAGAAACGTTAACAAGTTAAATAGAACCAGGCCTAATTGTTGTGTTATTCTGTTAGTCTGTGCAGGCTAGCCGTTGTCTTTTTTTAATGCAACACAAAGGACTGTAGTTTGTTTTCGTGTGATAAAATAGACAGATGCCCTTTGTGTATACTGTTGTAAACATAATCACCAAGAGGAGACCCACTGCAAACATCAGGGATGGCGAGATGATCAAATCAGTAGCTGTATCTGACTCCCGACTTCACTGTCCTTCCCTTTCCACCTCTCCATCCCCACTAATTCCCTCACAACTAGCAATTTTATAGCTCAGTGCCTACTGAATCCTCCAATGTGACCCTATAGCTATAAAAAACACACACGGTGCCACTTTTCCACCAAACACAGAGACAATTTCCTGTCTTCACACAGATGCATTCAGCTTCATGTCTACAAGATACCATTGCTGTTGATGCCAGGTTCTCCTTTCAACTTGTATTTCTTTTGATAAATGAGATTGGTTTTTGAATTGGGAGGAAATGGCTAGAATCTTTTTCAGTAATTTGCCAAAGAATGTAGTCAACAGTGCCTAATTGCACAGAGTGATTGGATTGCAAGAGACAGACAAAGGCTTGGGTGCTCCACCATGTAAATTATATAAAATCGCACTAAAATATGCAGAGAAAATGAAAAGTAAAAAGCTGATTAATGGAATTAGCTTTATTGTCCTGTGTCCTTCACATACTGTAGGTGGTTTGAGCTCAGATTTATCCCCTGTAATGGTCTGATGCCACTGAATACATCTCATTAAATCCTCTCCTGGCCTTTGTTTGTCTAGTAAAATCAGGCATTGCTCCCTTTTTGCGCATCAGTGGCTTTAATGAGGTTTGCATTACAATGAGTAAACCTTAATACAATAAGGAATATCAAATCCTCAGATGCTTCTTTCAGTAACCAAACGTCCACATACTGTACATTCTGTGTGTTGTCTCACAGATTTTCTTTTACCTATAAACAGTGTTGAAGGCCCTGGAGTTCAGATAAACCTTTTAAATATGTTACTGAACTATTTGTTCCCCATTTTTTATGTTTATTCTCCCATAGCGACCTGTGTGTCCCACACCAACCTGAGAGACACATTTGCATCATTCCTGCTTCATGCTAAATCTCACAGCTGGAAAGGAAGATACATTACAGTACTACAGCAAGTTGACAGACAACAGCTTCGATCAGTCATTTACATCACATAACAAATGAAAGTGTCAAAACATCTTTTTATGTGCTGAGCATGTAAAGAAATGCTCCTGTCACCTCACTAAATATAAAAATATACTTTGGAAATGTATATATTATGTCAAGTTTTTTGACAAACCTAGCCCCAGCACTGTACCATATAAAGAAACATATTGTATTATAGTACTGTATAAAAATACCTTGTACTGCACTTTATCCAGTTTCATAAATGCGATTTTCAAATAGCAACACTAGTTATTTAAAGAAAAGATAAGAAAAGAAAGAAGTTCTCTCTACAAAATGTCTTTTCAACATTACAGATTTTTAGTTGATTGCGCCACAGCAGTTGGAGACATGCAAAATGGCGCCAAAGATGAACTATATTTTTGTTTAAAGTTATCACCTTAAAAACTGTGAAGTGAGTCCTCCAGGATTCCGAGCTGTGAAGCTGCTATTCTGTGTGAGGTTACGTTGGCTTCAACAGCTACAGTGAACGGCTGTCATCACTGTCACAGGGTATTCTGATAAGAAAATATTGTCAGACGTGCTGTAGCAGCAGCAGCTTGTCCAACTTTAAGTGAACACACATGCAGGTGTTCATAGACAAAATGACAGATTTATATGCAATGGTTATACTCAATGTTTCTAATGCAGTATCTTTATAAATATTGACTAAAGTAGCCAAATGATCACCTATTATTTTGACCTCTTGCTGCAGTGAGGAACTGTGCTTTGTGCCACATATTGCAGCGGCAGCTTTTCTATGTATGGTTTAGGTAAAAAAGCGCTTTGGTTTTGGTTGAAGACGTTTAATAATGCTGTAATCACAAAATCTGGATGTTGTGCTGCAAGATTGGATATTTTAGTGGAAAAGAAATGACATTTTACTAATACGTTGAGTATCGACATACCTGTTTCAGCACATTTACTTTCCCGGGTTGTCCGATATTAATAATGCTTTGTTTAGTGTCTACGTATTCAGGTGCACGGTGAAACCAGTCAACTACAGTAATAATCCAGGTGCGTCAATATTTGAGGCCTAGAGTAATGATGTGCTAAATTGAGCCAAAAGTTCATGTAGGTAGGAGGTGGGTTTGGTTAGATGGGTGAGGAACATGCAGGATTTTCCTACAGGACACAGAAGACAGAGCCTAAGTACTAACATTATCTTTTCACTTAACCTAAACCTAAGTTTTTTTGTGCCTAACCCTAACATCCAGTGTCTTCATTCCTAAACCGAACCAAAACACAATGTTTCCACAACAGTAACTGAGCTTTTATGGCTTTTGTCATGACATTGTTCCCATGGTCAAATGCCAAATGCTATCTTTTCCTTTTGTACAATAAAAATGGGTATTTTTTTTCCACCCAGAAACAAAAACAGAGAAGCACAGGTACTTTAGAGAAGAAGGACAAAAGACATTGTCGCACACTACAGTATAACCTACAACCAAAGCAATTCTTGACAGAAATAATGTTAATTTTAGAATACAAAGAAGACATGAGTATATTTAATTTTCAAATCAGATGACTGTAACTGCTAACCTTATTTCGAAAGCTTATTTATTCAGTGATAATAACACAACCTAATATTATTAATAATAAGAATAACTTCTTATATTAAAATACATAGAAATAGAATGAAGTACAGTTTACATTGAGACTTATAGTACATCCATCAAACCAGAAGGGGTTAATCTTCTGTATTTGTGGGGGATTATACTGACATTTTCAGTTTGGCATGTATGAGGAATTTAATAATATCAGTGTCACTTCTGAGTAAAGCCATTTAGTAGGTATGCAAAAAAAAGCTTCATTAAATGCGCATTCATTAAATGAGTCCCAGTCTCACCTTGCTTTATGAAGGAGTGCATATGCATTGGTGAAAACTGTGAATATGACCTTTAAAATAATTATGAAGCCATAAAGTGTGATGATAAACTGTTAAATTGTTCCTCAAATTGAAAGGTACCATTCAGGTAAAACTTATTTGCAGATAGCTTTACCTTTGCTTTCTTTTTCTCTAGTTATTCACTGAAAGCTCAATAATAAATGTGAAATATGAGCAGCAGATATTTCTTGGCAGCACTATCCCTGGTTTGGCAGTAACTAATGTTGTTATTCTGTTGCTTCTCTATAGCTAATCTCAGCGTCTATATTAATATACAGTAATACCACTGCACTGCTGTGAATCGACAACCTTGTGTATGTGCAACCAATATGGCAGCGACAGCCATTAATTGAGAATTATCTCACGGGGACCAAAGGGCAATGGAAGTGTCCTTCAGGGTGAGGCTGATAATGCTAAATACAATAAGATGACAACATGTAGCAAAGCTTTGCTGTTTCTTATTAACCACTGGATCAATCTCAGATGTTAAGCCTCAAGACCCCAGAATGGCTGTGGCTGCGGCTGTCGATGATTTACAAGGCAGTGAGAAATGGCATTTCATGGGTAAACAGAACTAAGCCTGTACAGATGGCATTATTTTATTTATTTTTGCCCTCTGTGACCCTCTGTCATTGTTGAAATGTCTCAGCTTGGGCTCAAATGCTGCTTGTCATTTGTCACGCTCTTTCCAAGGTCAGAGTCCAGGAGAGGGTAATCTTACTGCTCTATAAATAGCCTCCTCTCACAGTGTTGCATGTGCATGTATGGGTGTGCACACGTGTGGACAGAATTATTAGCAGGAGTTTGATGAAGACAGTGGATAATTCCCACTTTTTCTTACTTAGAAAATTAGATGCAAGCTAATAAAAAGGTGCAAATACTGCAATGTGTCCGGTCTGTGTTGTCTGTGATCACATACTGTATGTGCAGTATGTGCACCAACGAATGCTCCTGTAGTAAGACCACCATCAGCAACAGCAGGACAGTGGAGCAGAGCATTTCAAAAACATGCTGAACATCTGTGATGACAGGCTGGTCTCATTTATTGTCTCCAGCTGAGGAGGAACTAACAAGGCACTTCCATCAGAAGAAAAGAAAAAGCTTTCGAAGCACATTTCACATTTTTGTTAGAGCGACCGACAGCATCCACAATCCTTAAAGCGAAAAATCCCTCTGCAGACTGATTGTACACTATACATGATGCAGCATATACTCTGAAAGTGCAATCAAGCAGGAATCAGCTCTACGTCTCTCTCTGCTCTCATTACGCTCCTCCTGTAATAGTCTAGGTTTTCAAGCCTGTTCATGCTGTTTCAAAGACAGATGATGTGATTATAGAAAATGGCTTCTGTTAGCACACGGCTAAGCCATATGATTGTTCTGGGACTGCTTTGCAACAATCAGGGGTTTCCCTCTATTGTGCTCTTTTTTACTCCTTTTTATTGTTACTTATGCCTTCTAGACATGGATTATAGAAAATATTGTGAAATAACCGCTGTTGTTATTCTTTTAGCGGAATTTGACACAGATAGAGTGATTTGAATTGTGCATATAATGTTTCAAGAAACTTATTTTGGTGTCTTTTAAAATCCCTCAGTGAATCATTCTAAAGTACTTTGGCTGATAAAGATCAAAGTACAAAGTTTTTTTTATTTGGCTTGACACAGTGAGAAACGACTTTTAACAGTTTTATGTGTGTGTTATGTGACCAGCCCTTCGATAATATCCTTGCACTGCAGCGTGTTATTGAGTGTGTCAAGGTCTTGCTTTCTGACTCATGCAGCCTGAAACTGGCTCTAAAATGGAACCAGCTTTGTGAGGTGCAAAAAAATAACCACCATATGTCACCGGGGTCATCTAAGCTACAACTTGGAGGCTTTTTTTTTTTTTCTAAAACAGAAAGCCTGCATTATAATCTGGGGCCATGACTTTTGAATGCTGTTGGCATTTACAGGCCATGAAGCGTCTATCATGCACACTGCTATGGGAAGTGCAGTATCCAGTGTTTTGTATGGCTTGATCCACACTGGAGACTAAAAGTCAGGGTGTCTTGACTTCTACTTGTTTGATTTTGAGTAGGGCTTTTTATGTGTCTACCTAGTCTATGGAAATGCAACTATAGTGGCTGTTTAATTGATCAATTGTTAAATTCAATTCTGTTTTTGGAGAAACTGCAATAAAAGTTAAACTGGTTCTTATTTCCTTACTTGATATTGTATGTAGTATTTCATTGTTACCAAACAAAAGTAGTTTGAGCAGATCCTACTGGAAAGCATGAATGGATTAACACCGTCATCACTGTTCACTCAGCTATGTCCCCCCATAAGTCCCCTACAACATATGTGTCCTATTCTTTGCTGTGGTCCATTTGACATGATGAATAATTGATTGTATTGATTGAGTGTGATGGAATTTGTTCCAAAGAGAGGCAGGTAGATTTACATTCAGAGTGAGTCAAATTAAAAAAAAGTTTTAATCATTGTCTGGTTTGAATGAAGTACACATAAAGGAATCTGTCCAGATGCTTTGAGCAACATAATGTACATATTTTAATGACTTATTTATAATGTTTATTAGCTCTCCTAATCTCCATTTGTAAGAGATTACTAATATACTGTATAATCATTACTGGGGAGTTAGGGAATAAAATGTTAATAAAAGGAATAGCTGAGAAGCTCCCTAGAGGCATGTAAGACAGTTGAAAGGACAAGATACTTGTACACTATCTTCTCTGAGTCATAACTAAATGAAATTTCAACATACAGGTATGAAATACTCTAAAATGTTTCAGTGTGTCTTACCTTTATAGATGATATCATTATCACTTCTACTTGTAAATCCAATTACCGTAAATTCCAGACTATAAACCGCTACTTTTTTCACTTGCTTTGGACCCTGCAGCTTATACAACGGTGCGGCTTATCTACAGCTACAGCTTACAGCTAACGGTCACCAGGGGCGCACTATCAATGAAGCGCAAGAGCGAAGAAGAAGACGATGACACAAGGATTAATGACATTGGTATATTAGGCTGGTTATTTTGATACAGTAAACAGCCGTGTTACTGCACCTTTACTGCTGTGTTGGCACTTTTCGGAAAAGATGCTGGTTATTTTGTTAAGCAGCCATTTTACTGCACCTTTACTGCTGTATTACAGAAAAGCACTTTTAAAAACAAATTCAATTTAGCCATTTAACGTTATTGCCTCGTCAAGCGCTTTTGTTTTTTGTTATACTGCACTACTACAGTACTATGACTGCAGGACGTGCGCTGGGAGCGCACTGTTATATTAATTGTGCACTGCACGAATGCTGTTCGTCATGTCAAAGTTGTGAAAGTTTGATTGATTGAAAGATTTATTGCATTTCTCAAATGTTAATAAATGAGGCGCTTTGCGTTCTAAAACAGTCATCTCTGTCTGTCCTGACAATCCCCTCCATGTTAGCAGGAACCCTCATATACGGTAATTAAACATTAAAACACTTGCGGCTTATAGTCCAGAAAATTACGGTATATAAGTACTAAATTCCCAAAGAATAATCAGATTTTTATGTTTTCTTCAGTATCAGAGCATTCCAGTGATAGGAGTGTATACATTACAAAAATGAACTGTTGAATAATTCTAACTAACTACTAATGATTTACTAAAGGTTTGCATGTGAAAAAAACACATGTGCAATAAAAATTAAAAAAAAATTGATATATATATATATCACTCCCAAAAATTGGCACAACCTATACCATAATAATACCATAATAGTGCACGCTGTGGGTTTTGCACCTTGGTCTTAACAAATATACAAAATCAGGCATTTTTGTGCAGAATAAATTCCACTATACTGCAGGTCTTCTTGTTGTGATCTCTCAAAGTATGTTTTCTTCTGTGTTGTCCCAAGTTCTGAAATTCTTGTTCAAGAAACTTTTTATAGAATGTTTTTGACAGTAATAAG
This sequence comes from Ctenopoma multispine, assembly GCA_034779795.1. NCBI lineage: Eukaryota > Metazoa > Chordata > Actinopteri > Anabantiformes > Anabantidae > Ctenopoma > Ctenopoma multispine. Next base: position 18,629,739 of record JAUYWH010000013.1, read on the forward strand.
TGCAAAGCAATAATCTTTTTAGGTTTTCAAATAAAACTATACACATATGTTTAGCCACATAAACAACACGGTTTGGTGTAGGTGCAAAACATAATTGTTTATGTTTAGGCACATAAAGGACTTTAGGGTTAGGCACATAAAGGACTTTAGGGTAGGCACAAAAGTGGCTTGACTTGGTTAGCTTTAAAGTTTTTGGGGTCAGAGAAAAGATCATGGATGGGGTTAAAATAAAATTAAAACATTGACTAAAGTTAGAACACTGACAATGATAACCACCTAATAACCACCAGTAGGTGGTGAAGGTACCCTACTGAAGCATGACTAAAGGTGAGATAACTGCCCTTCAATAGCTTTATAACATTCAAATTAGCTGGAAAAATCATCCACTAGTGGTGAAAAAAGAAACTAGCACAGGATGGGAAGTAACAATAGAAATGAGTCATCAGCAGTGTGTAAGTGTTACTGTCCTCAGAATCAACAGCGAAGCAGCAAAAGTGTGCTCTCCAAGATAACTTATGTCAGAAATCAATTACAGACTATAGTTTTAAAGGAATCTCAATGAGAAGGAAACTGAATTATTTTTATTGATGTATTTACTTTACCATCTCACTGTAGCTCCACTGTATAGAACCACAGTGAAACTGGAAAGCTCATAAAAGTGTTCATCAACTTCAGCAACACAGAGATCAAGACAGACAGACAGAGGGAGATTTGCGTGCTTTGTATGGCTGCCTGTGGAGATTATGCTTCACTTCACAAGAGGAAAGAAAAGACTGATTGTACACACATGTCTATCTTTCATTTTTAAGAGTGGTGATCTGTGTCTCTTTTGTGAAACAGCAGACTGACAAATGTCAAACACTCTTCAAAAACTCCCTTCAGTGTGGATTTCACTATTAAAAAGGATGATATAAATGTTTTTGAGTACAATATTGTTTTGGTATTAGTCCATGTACATGTGTTCACCCTGTTAGTATTTTGAGATGACGCTCTTTAAAGCAGTAGTAAATTGCATGTTTGGCGTCTTACAGGAAGGTGGGTTTAGCCCAAACAGGATCTCATTTCTGTTTGTTCACAGAGATTCAGAATCAGTGTGTTCATAGATTGTGTCAGGCTGTGTTTACTCCATTGCGGTGCAGAGACTCGAAGCAAGGGGAGTAAAACTGGCTTCTGCCAAGGAAGACAAACATGCCTCAAAACAACCAACATGTTGCATGTTGTAATGTGTTAGCAGGGTTTGGTTGAGAGCTACATAGGAACATGTGTGCATAAGCTATGTGTGTATATTAATGGTCACACTGAGATATTGCTCTGACATTTAAATATGCACAATTATGTAATGACATACAATAGCAGCTAATAAGCACCTTAGTAAAGACTCTTTGACAGGAGCACAGAGACATGATAAGTTGACAGCTCCAACATATAACAGGTAATATACAGTATAACCAGTACAACAATGGTCAGACTCCAACAAGTTATCCTGCTGTGATTTTGAATATGCTAAATGGGATAGAGGAAAAATGGACGGCTACTGGCCTTTGTCAGGCACAGGAAGGAGAAGACACAGGCTTTCTTGTTCTTGCTGCACAGCCTGTCAGGAGCGTATTTATAACCCCACGTGTCGCTTTGTAGCACAGATTTGCACCTTTTATATGAAGCAAATTGAGACTTTTGAAGACGAATGACGTAACTGAAATATTCAGCTACTTCGGAGAAGAGATCTGATATGCTGTATGTGACTCTTGTTTGTGTCAGGTCAAATGTGACATAAGTGGAGATGAGATCTTTCCCATTCATCTTTTTTTGTATAAAAATACTAATGTGCCTTATCATGTTAATTTAAGAGAGGTTTTGGTAATGCAAATCTCTTTTTTTTCATTGACCATGAAGGTTTTTTATATAAATCAACGCTGTTTGTTTAGTTTTGTTAAAAAGCATATATATCAAGAGTCTACATAAATTTGTTGAGAATATATTTTCTCTGAAGAGGAATCAGCATGATTAAGCCCAGTTGCAGTTTCCTTCTGGTTTAACTTATCTGGAGCCTTTCTATTCTTCTGGAGTAATGGTAATGGACAGACTCAGTGGGTCAAAATTCTCTTAGTAGTTCTGTCATTGCTCATAATTGACTTAATAAATTGAGGATGATGACTCAGAAGTGGCTAAATAGTTAGGGGGGAGAAAATGAGATGGGGAGAGGGAGAAAGAAGGAATCTCATGCATGGAGGCACAAGGGCAATTTAGACTTGCTGTCAGTTTTCAAGGACACACCAGCTTTTGTGGTATTAATGAAATGAGCAGCAGCCAAAGTCCCGATAATAAATCAGTCTTGTGAGTCCAGCAGAGGCTGGTAACAATGTAAAACTGCATCCATGTAATTTCCATGTAAAACATTTTTTTGTTATTACATTTGTTCCAATTAATAAAAAAAAACAATTATAAGCAGACTACATTCCTAAAGATGTGGGCTGCAGCTGGTGACTGTGCTGCTCCTGCTACTTTGCACTATGTGTGAAACAACTGGGGACACTTCAGTCATAACTGGCTCATTAGTCAGTATGTGTTTCATTTCTAGTCATGACTCTGATAACAAAAAGCGAGCTACGCTGCTCTTACACCACCATGTCAAGTACTTAGAAAATGGATTTCAGAGAAAAATCGGAGAAAGGTGTGGAAAGAGCTTCGCGTTTAAAAGCGGAACCATAGCCCTAATTGGCAATCATTTTGTTTCCCCTCCCCTCCAGCCAATCAAGTTGTAGTAGTGGGTTGGTGGCCAGTAATCACTGCATTTCACCTGCAGGGTTATGTGGGTAATTGAAGCCTGGAGAGAAGCTGAAAAGAGGAGATAGGGTGGGAGGTTTAATTCACCTTATCAGAGGCAGCAGATGTGGTGGAAGACTCATCCTCTAATACCAGGACTCAGAGATGGCATAGCAGGCAAAAGCTTCACAAACCCTCCTGGATAGCTTTTTCACTGGAGATGATATCACACACAGTATACTCTCTGGCCACTCGGATCGCTCAAACCAAGCTCTTTCTGCACCCAGTTTGACCAGAGGAGCCCTCGAATGCAAATGCTCTCTGTATTTCTTTTATCCGCCAAAGATGTAGGAACATCTTTGTTTGAGGTTTATAGGGCAGCACTGAGCTGCAGAAAGACCGACTCCTGAGTCTGGCGGAAAGAATGTGTTTTCCACAGGTCAGAGGGTGTAATTTGAAGGCAAGGTTTTGCCAAGCAGTGATTGAACCATCCAAATACTTACCAGCACTGAAACAAAAATCAGAATCATTGGATTTCAATGTTCAGGCTTAGAGTGTGCAAGAGACTGAAGCCTGTGGCAGCCTATGGAGTGTGGAGAGTGCCACAATACAATCAATATAATAAGCATTTAAATGTCATTAAATTATTAAGTACTGAAATTAATTCACACGTAATTTATTAGAAATAGTATTAATTAAATATTTAAGTAAGGAAATATATCTATTTCATTAAAAAATAAGATATATATTTATTTCACTATTTATTTTTTTCATGGTCTGTGTTGCTGCACATCATGAAATAATTTTATCTGTCACCTTTACCCATCAAATTCAGTGGTCTAACACTGTTTTCTAGTAAGACGATTGGTCTGGTCTGAAGGATTTTTTTCAAACATGGTGGTTCTCCTTATAGAGGATCTAAATGAGGTGTTAACAGGTTGGTGAGAGACTTTCTAAACTTGATATTAAATCAGGAGTTGCTGATACAGAATATGTGACCAGTAAAACTGAGGAATTTATTGAATTTCTTGAGTTTGCAGCATTGTGGTCTGTAAACAGCAGGAAGTGTGTGTGTAGCTTCATCAGACTCCTTCTCACCCTGCCATTAGCAAATAAAGTCGCTACCTCGGCTGCAACCCAGAGGAAAATGTCACAGCATAAGCACTAACTTAAAACAACCAAATCAGCCAGATTATCAGAGAAAACCTATTGCAATTTTGAACCACCACGTTCTTAATGAATTTGCAGCATCAAATTAAAAGATAATAAGGTGAAAACAATAAATTAATAACACTTTAAAATTGTTTTAATATCGGCGGAACACTCCCTAACAGCCAACCCATATTACCCTAAGGTCTGATGTTACTTCTCTCCCTTTTTGACATAAGCCATCCCTGCATATCAGTCCATTAGGGCATATCACTGTGTAATTAGCTATGTATTCATGTTAATGTATGCTAAAAAGCCATAATATAGCCATTTAAACCAATAATTGTTTGTCCCCTGTCCTCTCTCTCTTTCTGCAGGACCTGGGTGGGGTGAGTCCTCCTCAAAGGAACTGGAAGGGGATTGCCATTGCCCTGCTGGTCATCCTGGTGGTCTGCTCTCTCATCACCATGTCTGTTATCCTCCTCACACCAGGTAACAGTCACATGTGATTGTGCTCTACTATGTTGAGGGTCCTGTGTTCACTCTGGTTAGGAATCCTGCTTTTGCATGCTGCTGTTATCACAGCACATTGTCCAACAATTGACAACACATCTACAACCAGGACAATACATACTAAATTAACTTGCTGAATATTAATACAAGTGCATCACTTGTCAGCGTTTCCTATATCAACAATTGTAAAGTGTTTTTTTCATACTGGCAGTCACACAGAGAATGTTCACCCAGCTCTGCTAGCTTTTTGAAGTTCACTGTTTTAGTTTTAAAGGCCCACACATACTGTTCTTGTGCTCTTCTTCCCCAGTTACCATGTCAGCCAAGAAATAAATTAATGAGTATTTTGGAGTCGACTACCACAATAATAGCTAATGCCATTATGTATGTGTAAAATGTAAAATAGTTGCTCATAAATTTAAATGGCCCCGGATGAACAGATTATCCCAAAGAAGATGTCAACATTTCTCCAAAATCTGTACTGAATGCTGATAATGAGATTAGGAGAACATTTAAAACTGAGATGCTGAACTGAAGAGTAGTGGATTTTTTCCACCATCTCTAGTCACTGCCAATTTCTGTGTCAATTTTAACTTACAATTATCAATAAAAGTTTTTAATGTTTTAACAAACCTGCAGTTCCCTTAACTTTGCACAAGTCTTTGTTCTTGACCTTGGGCTACTTTAATTGTGTTGTAGAAAAAATAACTCAGTGCTAATCATGACCATAGTTATGGTTCAGAAGGGCACTTGCTACCTACCAGGAGGCCAGCAGATTTATTAATATCAAAATGTGTGGCAATTTGGCCCCCAAAAAATCTTGTGAAAACACTTAATATGACAAGAGTAATACTTGATGTTAGTGACTCCACGTAGATTGGGAGTGAATGGGTGAGAAGCCTGTTTGTTTTCAACTTTGAACTAAACCCTACCCCTAACTCTATCAGTGAATGTTTTAATTTTATATTAACCTAAACAAGTCTATAGAGCCTTTTCCATAACCAGTTTGTTTTTGTGCCTAACTCTAACTTTGGGTTTTGCACAAAAGCGTAACCATAACCTGGTAAGGCTAGGGGTTAGGCTATATATACTCACTACACCTATGTGATTGCTTACAAATCATGGTACTATAGAGAGGATCAAAGTCTGTTGTCAGTCAGGGATGATTAGGCTTTAATTAACCCCTTTGTAGCTAAGTATGAAGGCCAGTGGTGCTGCCACTACTTAGGCCTAATACATTGGTAAACATAAGCAAATGTATCCCTGTCCTTAGGGGTTAACCCATCAGAGTTAGGGTTAGGACAAACAATTGGTTAGGGAAAATAACATGGTTTGGGTTAAATAAACCTCAAAGATTAGTACTGGATATCTTAATTGATTTAGAGTTGTGTAGAGTGAAGACACACTATAAGCCATATCTACAAGCTAATGAGAACAGATAATCAAATTATTGCTAAAATGATTTAATTTAAATATAATTATATAATACTTGTTTTACTTTGTGCTGCCTTTAACTTTAAAGTTTTATTCCAGTCTCACTGCCCCAGTTCAACCTGTTTCCAACTGTTTTTTTTACTGAAAATCCTGTTTAACTAACTCTACCTAAACCAGCACTAAAGGGAAACAAACAAAGTGGGCGAATAACTAGTGAACATGGTGGAGCATTTAGCAAATGCTCTTCTCAGGTGTTGATGAACAACCAACCAGACCTGAAAGGAATGTAAATACTGTACTTACTAAACAAACAAGTAAGACATATCACCTCTAAGTCAAATCAAAGTCAAAGTATCAAAGAAAAAAAAAGGATGAATGCTGCTCTAAAATATGTCCCCTATATTCAGTATTTTTAACACTAGCGTTACACCAGAGATACCCACACTGCTCAAAATTGTTTTGGGACCTGTGAGACTCCCCAGGCCACTAACCTGGCATCTCTATATTACACAATTGTTCATTCCTGTTAGCTCATCAGTATTCCTTGGTTATTTTCATACTGTTGTACACTATATTCCTGCTCCCAGAATTATGAAAAAAAGCATCCAGTATTACTGAGATGTAGAATCATCACAATCCACTGCCCATGCAGTCACACTCTTCCCTGGTGTATTCCACGGCTGGTTAGACTTTCATTGCCTCCATAAACAAACATGCTGTGTGGAGTTATCAAGGAAAGCCAATATGGCTGACATTCAAAATGACTTGGCCTTCCTATTCTGCTCACAATCAGCAGCTGTCCTATTCAGAAGGAGCTGACAATTGGCACATTTTCTGTCTGCTAAAGGCATAGCATTTCATAATTAAAAATGAAACATTTGTAGGGGCGACATTGGAACAGCTTGAGGATTTGGTAGCCTAGTAATGATCATACTAATGAACATATGAAATGTTTTTGTCCGTCATTGTTCCATGAATGTACTTTATATTCACATGGATTTCTTTTTGTGTGTGTGTGATGCCTTTATGAACATCTGGTTTAAAACTCTACATCTGCCTGTCAAGCAGGTGTAAACATCCTGCTGTCCTTTTTTTTATTATTGTTGACATGGAAACTTGGAAATCTTGTGGCTGCTGTGACCAGGTAAAGGAATATTTTATGTATCTGCAGAACTGGGTGATGTTTTTCTGTGGCCTTGTCACTGTAATTAACCTTAGTCACGTTGTGCAAAGTCTTTTGATCTTCGTGACACAAGTCATAACTGATCCAAAGAAAAAAAAAAAGGATTTCTCCAAAGGTAGACTGTGTAAATGTTGTGTGTAATGTAAACAGAGTCTCACAGATGCTATATTAAAATAGGACCTGGTGTATAGAGTTTATGTGTTCTGTGTTCAAATTCTGTACCGTAGACTGTTTACTTCCAGTCCCCTCATCCTGAAGTCATCATTTTAGTTTTTTTTTAATGTTGCCTGAAATAAGGTCTGTGTTTAACACTAGGTCAAGAGATTTTGATGTTTTATTTTGGGCATGCAAAATCAAATTTTAAGCTTGTAGCTTAGTCGTGGTGATGCTGAAGTCATGTAACTATGGTGTCGCTAGTTTATAGCTTAACAGCAGCTTTTTACTTCTGCAGTTTGCTTACGCTTAAAAATCATAAAAGAAGATTTTGTCGGTCACAGAGCTTATTTTCTGTAAAACCCAGTGGGAAAGGCCCATTGCATTTTTACGGAGGGAGCCAGGGTGATGCAAACGTCCACATTGGTCTGCACATAATCATTATAAATGCCACTCTATGTCTTGTCAATGGATTTCCAAAATATATGCTGACAGTACATATGTTTATAAGCTAAAACAATCTATGATATCGGCTGTTAAAAGTGTCAAACCCATGCGTTTGATATAGTGTAAGATTTAGTCAGGATCGCACAGTGCACCTTAAAAAATAGTGTTGTACTTGTGCACCACTGCAGTTGCACTACCTGTGCTGGTATCTAACAACACACAGCACACAGGTTTTGCCTTCTGTGCTCACAGGTTTCAGTTTGTGTTTTTGATGGTAAGAAATCACCTATGTTGCCAGTGGTGAGATCTCATACCAAGGTCAGCTCTGCTCAAAACCTACTTTGAATTGCATTCCTGCTAGAAAGCAGCATCTCTGGCTAGGTAGAACTGACTGTAGAGAACGTCTACGTGTACGGTGCACATACAGTAATTTCCTTACATTCATTCTGGCTTGTTTTTTTGCAGTTGACAATCAAGCTGGAAGTGACACCAAACTGACTGTGGATGATTTGTTCAAACCTGAGTTCCAGGTCCACGACCCAGAAGCCAAATGGATCAATGGTGAGTTTTCCTTCAACCACTGAAGTGGATGAAAAATACATTTCCGGTTCTGTGCAGTAGAAAAGCATCATGTGGGATGGTTACACAGATATTGCTGTCATATTCCATGGAATGACAAAAAACTGTGAAAATGTGGCACAGTCATTATTACTCTTGAACTCTACAATGAGTTGAGTGACAGTCTGATACACTGCCTGCAGTACCTGCCCCCTACTTCATGCCTCTGTATGTACTTTTATACAAAACTCACCTCAACTCTACCTTGACATCGATGATGCCTCAATGAGTTCTGAGTGTGCTTCGCTGCAAACAAACAACAGGACTGCTTTTGTTCCCGTGGCACAGGGATGACATCTCTCTCTGCTGTCTCTCCTGCTTTGTAATTGAGGCTCACTAAAACAGCCAGCTGACAGTTCAGTTTTAAACAAGGCTGGCGTGTTTCACCCTAGCTGTTATCTTGCATCTAGTTATGCAAATTCAGATGTTAGGATTTATTTTCCCTCCACTTATTTACATTGTATTGATTCCTTATTTGCCAGAAGGGGATCATATGTTAAACCTGGAAGGCTCTGGCTGAAAATAAACCACATCGAGTAAAGTGGAAGTGAATCTGATTATGGTTTGCTTGGAGGGAGGGAGAAGATAACAATGCCTCAGAGGGAGAAGAAGGACAGAAATGTGAGTTGCCCGTGTCGCTCTCTCTCTCTGTTGCTATTCCAGCAGATTACTCTGTTTGTTTAGGCTTTCCTCCTTGTTGCCCATCGACTCTCACTCCCTGCTGGGGGGCAATGGAAAGAGGCAAGGCCTTTCTGTTCGTCAATACCTTGCTCCCGGGCGACATTTTTCCACTATCTTCTCAACGCCATCTCATTCCCTGAGCTGACCTCAGGCTAGACAGAGAAAGCAGCGGTGTTATGCGATGAGGCAGTCAGAAAAGTCAGCTTTATAGGGTGGTTTGTGGATGGATGGGGCAAAATAGACTTCAGACAAATGGGAGAAGATAACAGACAGACGGGCGAGAGGAAAGATTGATCGCTAGTATTTGCAGAAAAAATTAGATTTTTTTTTCCTAAGACAGGCTTTGGAGGTTTTAGGTTGAAAGTCTTTTGTCTCTGTTTCCATTAGAGAAAATCTGAATGCACAGATTATGCGCTTTAAATGATCAAATGGGATGTAGTTTATTTTCTATGTATTGTAACAAATCATACTTAATGATATATTCCGTCATTTATAATTCTGGAATATATTACTAGTTGCCTTCAATTTATTATATTTTAATTCAATCATGGGTATGGCAAGGTACTACAGTAAAAATCCATACAAAATGCTTAATGACTCATTAGAAGGTTACTTATGAATATTAAGTTGGCCTGAGGTGTAATTAGAGTGAAAAACAAATAGCATAAAGTCAAATGTATATAATTTGGCAACAATGGTAAGCATTAAGTCAGTGAGTGGATTTTACCTAATGCATTAAGCTGTGAAAAGTAAAAATTGTGGCAGTTCTTGATTGAAAAAACAAGTGGCTTGTCGTAGCCATACACACACTACCCTGATAATTTGCAGCACTTCATCTGTCATTTTTATCTTGTTTGCTGCTCATCATTATTTATATGATATATCATATGACGTCCAGTTGTGTCCTCTACTAATAACGCTTATAACCACCTGTCATATTGAGAGCTCTTTGTGAGCACCTGAGAAGACAAATACACACATAAATGCAGTGAAGTGTGCTGGTGTTGCAGATTGATCGTCACCTAACCACCTAACGGCTTACCTGTCAGTTCACATGACATATTATGTTTTTGACCTTGTAAAGCCCAACCGTTTGTTTTCCAGTTTTGCCCCTTACTTCCAGTTGCTATTGTATGTTAGAGTAATACTTGAATTTCGTCACATAAGTTGTTGCACAGAACAAACTCAACTGCATTATGTTAGCTCGAGTTCAGACATGCAATACAATATGCTTGTCAGGTTTAGGACAGGTTTGGTTTGAGTTCAGCTTTCACACTCTTGTGCTTGGTTTGGACAAAATATGGGGCCCAATCCATACTGTAGTAAGTCTTGGCTAACAATACATTTGTTACAAATGTCAGGAATACACCTCCATTAGTTAGAATTAGCTTAATAAAAAAGTTTTTTGAATCTTGAATCTTAAATCTTAAATAAACTCCACATCCATCACACATCTTAAATTAAAAAGATTACTTGGTAACGCTTTATTTCCTAAATGTATATTTCTTCTGCAATTGGATTCATCAGTATATAAGTGTATACAGGAGAGAGTATACTGTAAATAAAAATAAAGGCAAAAATTAGTTATTATTCTTTCCTTGCTCTGCACCACATGAACCAACCAGTACAATGCAAGATACTGTAAATGTCCGTTGGTGACTTCCACTTAAATGAGTGCTGATTTGAAGTTACGGATGGATGCGCTGCTCCAGTCTGACATCAAACTGAGTGCATCGTTACAGATTAAATTAGCTGCTAAAAGCCCTGTGCTTCTTCACGTGCACCTCATCTCCCTGGCAATGGACCAAATTTTTCACAGGACATTGTTTCTTTGAAATGCCCCCATCTCATCTGGAACACACTGCAGATGATCCCCCAATTACATGTAGCTCAGACTGGTGAATTAGTATCTGTTGATTGGCCTGTGCGTCATTAAGTCAATCACACTGGTTCATTCTACTGTATTATAAATACATCAGTAGTCCTTCTGCTGGATTATTTTATATCCTTTTTGTATTGTTTCACACAAATTAGCATACATTACTTATCATCATTATAATACACACTCATTTGCAGAATGTCAAATAATTATCTTCAATGTTTGTCTGGTGTTACACTAAAATTAATTTCCATTATGGATCAGCTATTGATGAAGATCTCCACAGCAATTACAGTGAGACATCTGGTTAATGTTGGGCACATGTGCTAAAAATGTGTAGTCTTCCCCAGCTGGTGTGTGTGTGAGAGCATGTGTCTCTACACTTGTGTGTGTGTTTGCTCATCACACCGATGCATGTGACAGAGAAAGTCACATTCAGCTACCGTCACACGTGATCAGGCTGGGCACTGCATCGACAGTCTGCTGAGAGAAGGGCACCATGTTGTGTTCACTTTGGTTTACGCTGACCAAATAACACACCAGTTGGCTCACTTAAGCTCTCAAAGCCAGACAACCTTCAATAGACTCAACAGACAAGTCAGTCAAGTAGGGTAACCAATCATTCAAACACAACATATCTATAACTGAGTGGCATTACCCCGCCCTTACCCAGCATAGTAAGAACACAGCACATACAGTCAGGTCTGTATGTATTTGGACAGTGATACAATTACTCTTAAGTCATAATTTTGGCTCTGTATGCAAACATAATAGATTTGATATGAATCAATCGTAATTTGATTAAAGTGCAGATTGGCAACTTTATATATTTAATATTTGAACTCATATACATCACCATATGCTGTTTTTCTCCTTTGTGATGCTCCGCCCCGCCTTTATTGCAACAGCATGCTGTTTGTGCTTGTTCTGGCCTCAGTGTTTCCTTCAGAAAGTGAAATGCATCTCAATTGGATTGAAGCCAGGTCACTGACTTGGTCATTGCACAATATTCCACTTCTTTGACTTAAAAAGGTGTTGGGTTATCTGAAGATTGAGTCAGTCAGTCAGATTGAGACGTTATGAATACAAAATAGTTATTGTAAGGTCCATGCACCAACTCCTTAACCTGACAATCTACAGGTTAAGTGTATCTTGATGGTTTCAATTCAAATGTTTCTTTGTGGTGTAAAGAAGCAAAATGATGCAAAAAATATACAAAACTGTGGCAGCAGGACATTACATATATAGTATGGAAAAAGAAGGTGTTGTACAGTAAAATAGATCAGGGTCTTGCTGAGTGACACAAATTTACTTAAGATCTAAAGTAAAACAGTTGGTTCTTAGATGCAAAGATTGAAGAAGAGGTCTGTACAGCTCATCGTCTTGTACTTACTACTCCTTCAGGAAGCTTCAAGATGCTCTTGAAGATGGAGATTGATCACAGCTAGCAATCAAACTGTGGACATTTCCGTTATGCATCATGCATCTTAATAGTTCAGCCAGGGGATGCCAATACATACCCCCCCCCTGCACTGCCTGAAGTGAGTGCTTGAAGAACATTTTCTTTCCCTGAATTAACATCCTTTGGATGTTTGGATGAATTAAAGGCCCCAAAACTCATTTTGTGATTTTGCTTGTTGAATTACAGGTTTATGATTGAAGGTCACTATCAATTAAATATAACCAAATTAGATTAGCTGCATTTTAGGTGTTAAATATTATTTAGAAACTATTATGAACAAACAACAACTAAATGTCTTAGAACCTGGTCTTTTACAGTAATGCAATATATTCTATACACCCAATAATACAGTATAAATGCAACAACATTTTAAGATATGAGGTCATATGTATGCAGCTGTGCATATAAATCCTAGCTCATACAAATCATTACTCAGCTCAGTAAATGGTCCGTCCTAGACTAATCTTTGCAAATTCCTTATTGAGCATTTAGCTGTCAATACTAATTACAAATTACCACTCAACTTCACCTGATTGCTAGTCAGCTACACGGCATGTCAATTCTCCTTATTCACTGCAATCAAATCTGTCTTTTTTATTACCTGAAAAGCAGGCATGTTGCTGACAGATTAATAAATCCTCTGTGGAATGTTTGGATGGATAATTTAACTGGGCAGCTCCCAGAAATACACACATGTAGTTATGTGAAAATAAAACTGGCTGCTGCTGAAAAGCTGTACTACTTCAGTGAAAAATCTGAGAGATTTAGTTTTTTGTAATAAATAGAACAACTACCACACTGTATCTTCACACCACATTATTGCAGATGGTGACGCGCCTAATGAAAAACACTGTGTTTTCGTGTGTTGAGCTGTAAAATCATGTACAGTTGTGTATTTGTCTTGTACCTGTCCTCTACTGTACACTGCACACACACACCTTCCCACAGTTTCTCCCCTAGCAACAGCATCTTTTTTACATGTGTGAGTGGAGGAATATTTATCTGATAGAAACACAGAATAAGGCAGGATACTCTGCACATGTTGCATGTGTTTGCTTTACAGACTGTATTATATACCATCGACATGACTGTAGCTAAGATGAGTGTGAAATGATTCTGAAGGGGGATTTTTAGTAGAATGTACATCGATTCCTTACATAAGCCAACTAATGCTGGTTCAACAAGTGGAAAACCCTTATTTTATCATAACGTGTCATGTTACATACATGTCTACTATTCAGTCCTTGCCAAACATTACTTAGCTGTGGCATCTTAACTGTGAGGACTTGGTGATTTTCTATGTCCCTTGTGACAGTAAACTGAATATTCTGGACTGGTTGTAAACTGTTGATTTGACTAAAAAGACCTTGGACTACAGGACAGAATGATTTTAATTTGTCACTTTGTTCTGACATCTTAGAAGATGTGATTAATCTCTATTACAGAGTAACTAAACCTACAGGTCTGAGCCTCCACTACGTAATTTTGAAAACTGCCAAGAGAAAAATGGAGGCAGGCCCGAAGTGGGTAATCGGGAGGACCGGGGGAGTTCCCGGTGGGCCAGTCCGTTTTTTTGGCCACGAGGCCGGTGTCCCTAGCTGCCTGCACTCACAGCAGTCGCACTTCTTATTTATTAATTTTATTTATTTATTTTTTACCATAGCCTCACTCTTTTTATTCATTATTTTACAGCAGCTCCACTCTTTTTTTTTATTTTCTCGCAGCCCCATGAGCAGAGTGCAGCCTGCAGGTTAATGATGATATCATTCGACTCCCCTGACACTTGCTCAACAGCAAACTCAGTTGTTAAGAGATACAAGAGAGATGAAAAATGGATAATAAAAAGCGCAAAGGTGGTGCTGAAAAGGCCAGAATTAAAAAAAGAAAGCTCTAGAAACTGACGCGGCCAAAAGTACTAAGCTGAGTAAATTTTTTGTTAAAACCAGCGGCGGTACAACAACACGTGAAGACGATGAAACGGCTGGTAAGTTAATGTTAAGCTAGTGAGGAGCAGTGCAAAACAACGATGTCTGCAAACCACCGTTCATTTTTATGTATCGAAATTTTTCCTGTACTGTAGCTCTTCAGCAGCAGCAGCCCCTAGTCCAGTTTACTGCTAACAGTGAAGAGCCAGGTTTGGATATTCATGAGCACTAATTCTTTTACTTTCTATTCTGATACTGTTAAACATTACATTGTGTTAACTGTTCAAATAAATCTTCACTGTGAAGCAACATTTAGGTTACTGTATTTGCACTGAATTGGAAATGACGTTATTTTAATACAGTCAGTCATGAACTAAAGTGGGCCGGTCTAAGGCTTGAAACTCCACGGCTGAAAAGGAGTCCCACTCCGGCCCTAAATGGAGGGTCATAAGGTACCTGTGGCACAGGTGGAGAAATATTCTCCTCCAGAACCTCTGAAGCAGGCAGTATGGTGGAGAACGGTGACATGAAGCTAAGTGTGGCTATGTTATGTCACTGGTCATTCCCAGCTGTATCAGTGTTTGATATTGCCTCCAGCATCAGTAATGCCTGAAGTCAGAGCTTTTGGATCCAAGGCAGTGCAACTGCAAGAGATAATGGAGGATATGTTGGTGGTAATGTAATGTTAGCTAGAAGGCAAATGTTGGCTACCGCTTAAATAACAAAAAGGGTAAATAGACACCTACAAAGTTTATAATGAAATAAATATGCAAACAATCTAACTACAAATACACACTACACTACAGACACAAGATAAAACAATAAGACGATCCTTTCTACCAATGTTCCTCTTGGCTGAGTAATTTACCTTGGCACTGGCTTTGGCTTTTTTTCTTTATTACTCTATGTGTTGATATCTGGGGAATCATTACTTTCCTTACACAATGTTAATTCCAATTAAAGAATATAACATTTAGTGTGAAGCTCTGGGCTTGACTGCCACCACGCAATGTCACCCAAGCTGCAGTTGCGGATGCAGATACTACAACACACTTGAACTAAAGCTGAATGGGTATATTTCACAGGTGTGTGCACTTAAAACATTGTGCTCAGTTTTTCAGTAAGCGTAAGCATACAGTAATTTCTTGCAAATACCAGATGATGGTCTGATTTTCATGTATGTGTTTGTGTGCCAGCAGTCTTGTCTTTTCAGCTGAATGACTGCAGTTCAGTTCAGTAGGTCTGCCCGTGTTGAGCCATCAACTCACCTTGATTTTATTTCATCTTCCTAATTAGCTACATGATAACGCCAATTAATCTCCATTCCCCTGACACTCAGCGTGATGGCAAAGGAAGAAAACATCAGCCATGTAGCTGTCAGCTGCCAATGATCTGCAAAGTAGTTTGCAACATATGGATCGGTAGCAGGGAAACAAGGCCTTGAAAACTAAATTGCATTCTTTTTAGGCTCGTTTTTCCACTTGTAAGCTTTTGCAGCATCATTCTCAGGGGTTAATTAGGAATTGCATGCTCTGGTGCCTCCCATTAATTAACATTAGAGACTCCCTAAGCTGTGCTGGATACTGCTGCTAAAGTAGCAAGTGCAGGGGAAACTGTGTGTGTGTGTGTGTGTGTGTGTGTGTGTGTGTTTATCTCCACTGCTGACATGCAAATGTGTGTCACACACAGACACATCTTTTAGACAGCATCTTTCACATGCCCATTATCACTGTTCTTAGCAACGAGGGACACGGATTAAAATGGAGATACTAAATTCTCTGTGTGCCTCTTCTCATTGTGTGTATTTTTTTAACAGACAGTGTTGAAGATTACATGAGCACAGCCATTAGCGCATAAGACGTTTGGTTATTCAGCACTAATATCAAAACTACTAATACTCAGTAACAGTTTTCATATCTGTGGGTTGGACTGTGGATGCTTTATCCTTTGTATAACAACCCAACATGAAAATGCTGAGACAGTTACCAAAATAACATACATAATGATGCTCTGCTGTAATAATTAGTACAGGATCAGTTTAAGCACTTTCATGAATGTTATACATGAGTAGAGAGTGAGGGAGGTGCAGGAGGTGTCAGGTGGGGACTGGACTGAAGAGGGCCCTAGAGTGGAGCGGGTTGGTGTTTCCTAGGAGGACACAGTCTAGGTGTTGCCATTGGCTGGATGAGTGAAGGACTGAGCAGGTAGGTTGAGGTTGATTGCCCAGATGAGTGACCAACCAGAAGTCCTCTGAGTGCTGTTAGCTGCCGTGTGGCCAAGACTGCCGATGAGTAGTTGGCTTACTATGCAGTCAGAAGTAAAAACACAGAGAGAATGCCACAGAACCAACTAGTGAGTAGCTGTCCACAGATAACAACAAATCCTTACTGTAAAAGGTCCAGCAGCAGTCCAAACAGCACACAATCTGTCAAACTGAGGTCCAGAAGGCAATTCACAGCCAGAGTCTTAAACACAGTCAGGCAGAAATCAGAAGAAAGCAGAGGCAACAGAGAATACAAGCAGGTTAAACAGATAAATTCATGGATAGATAGTCTGCACCAGGCAATGACAATCTGGTAATGGTAGACGACTGTTTAAAAAGGGTGTGGTACAGGAGAAACCAATGAACTGGCTGGACAGAGCCAGAGAACATTTGACAAGTTAGGCCTTATCAGGGCTCTTAGTTTGTAGTAACTCAGAATTTACAGAAACCGAATGGTAATTGCTGGTGTCTTCTCCTTGTAAGTCGCTTTGGATAAAAGCTTCCGCCAAGTAAAGTAAACACTGAAAACAGGAAGCTGGATGTTGAGGCGTGTGATATTTAAGCTGGAAAAAAGGACAGGAAGTTCAAAACACTTCAGTAATCAAGTTGAGAAATGAAATGTCTGCTACACTTTTTGGAAAGAGCTCTTCATGTCATCCATGTGTACGTGTGTGAACGACAAAAAAAATGCTGCTGTATGCTGGTTTCGGTGTCCTGGTGAACCTTAATGATTAACTGCAGCAAAGGTGCCAGAGGTCCAAATCACTCTGAGAGAATTTCATAACCTTTGACATAAATGTCCACTTGGACATGATTTGATTTGAATATGAGTCTGGACAAACTGTAAAATGCAACTTGAATAGTAGAGGCATACTGTAGCAATGTGATATCTCTAGTTGCAGCTTTATTTTGCAGCTGTGTCAGTTGGCACTGGCACTGTTACGGGACATCTGACAGGGCGGTACAGTTCGCAAAATCTGGTCTTGGTAAACAGCATAGCAGCATTTGGAGTATCTTTCATCTTTAATAAACGACATTTCAAAGTGAAACAGACAATGTGGACAAAATAATTTCAAAAGGGATTTCACTTAAATCATATCCTGTTTGTCATTCAGAAGTGAGGTCTGGCTAAGCGAACCTACTCTGCTCTGCTACTAGCCCATTAACTAATGGTCAAACACAGTTTTATATGATGTAATTTGCTCATCACCCCACTTCATATTTATATGTTAAATTATCTACAGTAGATGCCCCCTCGTTAATTTTAGCCATCACAAATTCAATAACAAAGAGTCAATTAAATAGAAATACATAATCATACATTAAAATAAATGTCATAAACATGCAGTATTTCACATAAACAAAGAGGCAATTTAAAAATGAATGCACTGAAACAGCACTATGATTGCCAGACATGTTTGGCCATGGAGAGATCCAGACCTTGTTTTTGTGATCAAATACATATAGAAGTTAATTATTTTAATTATGTATAGTTAAACTGTTTTAATACACCACATATGAGGTTGTTGTAATTGCTGTGGTAATAAGATATTTTGTGTATATGGGAATATCAGCTGACTGTAGTTTAATTGTTACAAGCCATTTGGTGACAATCTAACAAGATATTGATTGGCTCACACCTGGCTGGGAAGGGAAGACAGTGATATATTGAATGGAGGTGAATAGCTGACAGGTCTCAGCAGCAGGCCTGCAGTAAGTTAAAAGCACCAGTCATGGCCCATTCGCACAGGCAGTACTCTGCCTTGTGGCTGTTAATTTGAAGTGAGGAAAAGGGCATTCAACCATCTCAAAAACTATGTGGTTAAACATGTCTTCATTTGTGTTAATATAGGAATATTTATAAAAATATCACCTGAATCATAGAAAATTGCAAAATGAGTCATCGTAGGTTAAATTGTTGAACTTTACATATCTCTGATTTTCTCAAAAAGCTATTTCTCCTTTTAAATGACTGCAAAACGGCTTTGTGCCTCCAGCTTTGCTACCTTTTAGCTTACTTTTGGGAAGTTGAAAGCTTTGCATAGCATTTCGTTTGAGGGTGGAAAGAACTTTTTCTTTTCCTTTTATTCCGATTTCCATCCAAAAAGTAGAAAGGAGGCTTTTGCAGGTGCATCACAAGTTAAAGTAAAAGACAGTTTGCCTCCAAATGCCAAGATTTGGAATGGAATAAATAACATTTGGATGAATAAAACCATTTCAAAACACACATACCCCACTGTTTTCTTGTCCATTTCCAGGCAATTTAAAAATAATATCACTACGTCTCCAGAGTATTTTGAAATGGGTAATGATTATAAAGAAATGCTTCTTGCTGTTTGTATAATGCATAATGCAGTGCTACTCCACTTTCACAGGCTCTACTGTGTAATCTTTGCAGTCTGGAGTTAAGTGGAGTCTTTGGTTTTCTGAGACAAGTAATGGCAGTTTGCCATTACAGAGGGTGTGATGTTTGCTCTGGGTTTATATCCTTTTAATAGAAAGATCTTAGCATGGGGACTTGTAGTGTTCACAACCACTAATTAAAAAAGGAAAAATAAATGTTAATGAACAGAAAAATGTTTCAAAACCGTAGTAGAAAAACCACATAGCGTTGACCAAATTACTGCAAAACTACAGTAGTGCCATGTATTAGTGTCCAGTGTTTAACTCAGTATGTTGTAGTATAGTTGGGACTAGTTCAGCATAGTATATGATTTTGCATTAAATTGAATGTGCTATATGTTATGCTACAGTAAAGTATATGTTATTTGATCTATTCATCCATCCAGCTATATTCTGCTGCTTATCTTGGATCAGGTCGCGGTGGCAGGTTCAGCAATGTAGTCCAGACGTTCCTCTCCCCAGCCCTGTGTTCTAGTCTCCAATTCTGATCTAATAATAATCCTTCCAGTGTGTTCTGGCTCAGCCTCTGGGTCTTGTACCAGTTGGACCTGCCTGGAAGACCTCCAATGGGAGGAAAGAGTATGAGTATTATATTCTGATCAAATGTCCAAACTACCATAGCTAGTTCCTTTTGATGCAAAGATCTGACGTCCCTCTGGATGTCCGAACTCTGTACCTTATCCCCAAGGCTGAGTCTGGACGCCCTATGAAAGAAACTAATTTCAGGCACTTGAATTTGCAATCTCATTCATTTAGTCACTACACAAAGCTCATAGCCATAGATGTGAGGTGGAGTACATAGGAACTGGTAAAGTGAGAGTTTTACCTTACGATTTAGTTCCCTCTTTAGCACATGTCTGCATTACTGCTGATGCTGCACCAATCTGCCTGTCAATTTAATGTTCCATCTTGTTTCTCGTGAACATATCCCTGAGATACTTTAAAGTTTTCCACTTGGGGCAGCAACTCACTCCCAACCTGAACAGAGCAATCCACCATTTTCTGACATAGAACCATGGGCTCAGACTTGGAGGAGCTGACTCTGTGCTTGGTATTCAATTAACAAAAAAATGTATTGTGTATTGTACTGTTCGTGACCATTCCTGTGGGAAGTAACATCACTACACATTTCTAGCAGCTGGTTAGATTATGTGTGGCAGCATTGTTAAAAAATTGTCGGATAGACTGAGAATTTGAAAAAAAACTAAGTAAACTGTTGAATTATGACCCACATAGACAATATCTAAATATCCACCCCAATTAAGACGACTATCCTGTTACTATTTTGACCATGAACATAGTAGTAATGTACATTATGTAGTTATGCATGTTCCAGTGAGAATTTATTGCTGACATTGTGTGTGCCGACATTTTCTGTTTACCTTAAGATAAAATATTTCAACATCACTATATAATTTTCCCATCTTGACTTTAACTTGACTTTCTAAGTACAGGCTCTACACAAGAGAAAGGAATGGTGTCCAATAACAAGCGCAATGTCAAGCTGCACCAGAAATACTTACCAAACTATTGAGAAAGTGTCAGTATAAACCTCATACCTGCTGAATACATCAGCAGTTACTATTCTGATCCACCAGCACAACCAGAATCTGGTGCCGCTCTCCTGCATCGCAGCTGGCAAGCTGAGGCTGGAGTAGTACTAGCTGTGATTACAGGGAAAAAATATAACTTTAAAACTTTAGCCACACTTGGACCTGTACCAGGCTGCATGTTTTACTCAGAGTTGAGGTGTCTGTCTTTAAACGTGCAGTGTATTTCTGTTGAGCCCTATCCCATCCTGGAGATGCATCACCGTGACGTTTATTGTACATTGTAGCCTTTTGTGTTGTCACTTTTCATAGACAGGAATATGTCTGAGGCTTTGGTGGAGTGTTTGGTAGGTTTGCATTTGTATGCATGCTCCCACATATTATTATATATTGTATTGTATATATTATATCCACACAGACTACATCTACACATACAAAATGGGTTATTTATTGATGCTGTGCTTTGGGGAAACCCAGAGATGTGGTTTTATACGAAGTCTTGTGACTTTAATGATGTGAGTTAGAATTTCTTCTTTGTGTACAGCTACAGCATGAACTGTGGATGAACAGAGCACTGAGCTGGATCTGTTTAGTAGGCAGCAGCAGATAAATCTGGAAGCTGTGGGCAGCTCACATTAAATGTGTGTGACTTGGTAAAGAAATACATTACTGAGTAAACCAACAGCCACATACTGTGATATAGATAATGACTGGCCGTCAATTGTAGCTTAAGTAACTCATGCTAAAATGAATTCTGTTTAACTTCATGCAGAACTGATTATTATGTTACATGAAGTTATGTTGGGTTTTCATTAAAGGCAAAAAGATCTGAAACTATGATCAGTATTTTGTTCATTGGCTCAGTGTTTATCATGGGATTTCAGCTACATAAAGTCATTGATGGATATTGGATACTGTGCACAGGCACATGGGTCTAGGAGGTAGGGGGGATCTGGGCCAAAACCACTATATAAAGTGACTCATAATATTTAGAGCTAAGGTAAAAAACACAAATGACCTAGAGTCAAAGCTTTTTATCTGTCTCTGCCCATGCATGAGGTACTCAAGTTAGGAGATCTCCCAGCATGCACTGGGGTTATAGATTAGTCTTATTCTGTGTGTTTCTGTACTTTCTTATTTTGTTCCACATTGGTTGCATCACTTAAATGATAATCTAAGCCTGATATTAATATTAACGTTCTAAAGATTATTTTAGAATGGTTTTGAAATGTATGAAAAACATATCTAAGATGAGTTCTGCATTCATCATTAAATGGGTTTTGGTGTTCAACTGATGTGTTGAAGACAGGACTCTGCAGGCTCAAGCCCTTGTTCTTTTCCTAAATTGGTCAAAGGTGCCTCTTTTAACATTAATTAACCCCCTGGGTTTGTAGTCATTTTATCAAATTGCACACATGATTTCATTCTCTTGATATAAAAACTTTGTATAAATTCAGTAGGTATGAAGATATGAATAATTCATTGATATAACAGTGTCCTGTGGAACTAAATAGCAAACGTGATTATGTTGTTGTGACAAGCCTAATCAGTATTATTTATATATGTAGTATTTTTATGTTGGGAAGCAACTCATTCAATCAGTGAAGCACTACATTTGGTAACTTAAAGTGAGGTGCATAGAGGCCGGGTTGGATGGTGGTGTATAATGTGAAACTGGAGCTTAAGTTCGGCCTCTTGTTTATCTGCTTGGAATAACATCAACAGATTTTTCCTTTTTTTATCTCTAAACAAAGCAAGTATCTGAAAATGAGCCGAAGTTTGTGGTACGCCCAAAAACTATTTTAGTCATAATACACCAAAAATCATTAATATTGTAATCTGGATAATTTGTTTTTCCCCTGGTTGATTTGTAATATCCATGGTTAATAAGGGGATCCACAACTGTAGTTTAATACTAGAGGTCCCAGAATTCTAGAGGTAGCAAACCGTTTGCATTTCCGTGGGTTAGAGAGTCACCGCAGAGCTACATCATAACCTATCGTCATATATCTTCAAACTCCTGGACTTCATAGACTATCACCAACTGCCCTACTTACTGTGCCACAGTCATTCCAAGTCACTGTGTTGATTCACTTAAAGCTCTCAAAATGCATACTTTACCAAAATGGCTAGCAGCAACACCCTTCTTTTATAATAAGGAAAATGTGTTTATAGTATTATTCCTGTGGTTTGAACAAACTTCAAAATCTGTAATAAAAATCCTTGGACAGGACACAGTACCACTTAGTATGGATCTGTGATAGCTCCTGTGCCTGGTTGTGGTGTGACTGTAATGTAGATCCACACGCAAACCTCTGTGCTGCTGTTCCCTTGGGTCCTAAGGGACAGTGCATTTCGGAGTGACATTCATATTCTGTTTATAACCTGCACGACCCTGCCACAGGGCTTCACTTCATTAAGTTCTCACTACATTTGATGTTCTGTCTCAGATATAGAGCCAGTGTGAAAGGATAGTGGTTGATGATGAATTAAACATGGCAGGTTTATATGTAGACTGCTGGAGTTTGTATTTCTGTATTTATGACAGTGATGGGAATGCATTTTAAATGTTTAAGTTGATGGACAAGACAAATACCTCAAAGGATGCTTCTGGCAACATAAACATAGCATGAGATATCTTTTATTTCTGTAGAGCTCTATTGTTGTCCAGAAAGTAATAATAACATCAGTGAGCACTGAACACACATGCACACGCACACACACACACACACACACACACACACACACACACACACACACACACACACACACACACACAC
>JAUYWH010000013.1:18653374-18666106 GCA_034779795.1 Ctenopoma multispine
AACACAGAAACACACCCACACACACACACACACACACACACACACACACACACACACACACACACACACACACACACACACATGTCTTCCTACATACTCTGCTTCCAAAAATACTAACTACACTACCATCTGTGTGTAAATCCACAGCTGCAAACACTACAATAACCAGCAGTTTTATGAAATGTGTTTTACCTCTCAGGAATCAGTGGGATTGGGGCTGAGAACCACAGGCTGGGTGGAGGAGCTGTTGGTTTTAATCTTTGTTGACAGTAAGAAAAACACGGACTCTCCTTTTGCTGTGTTCCTTTCCTGTGTTCTCTGGGTTTTTCCCAGGGTACAGGCAAATCAGGGCTGGTTCTCCAAGAAGAGTAAAGGCTTCATCATACTTATCCATACTTAGCGTCTGGTAGGAAACTAAGAACTGCTAAGTTCCTAGTATGATGAAAACTGCAGAAACTACATCAGGTGTGTGCTATAACAACACAGTGGTGCTTCACACCTACAATTCTGTACGTCATGATCCTCACCAAGATAAACCGGGTTATGATGAACAACTAGGCTGCTCTGAAATTTAAATAACGCCAGAGAAGTCACAAAGTATTGTGAAGCCTATAAATAGTAGCCAGGAGTGAAATCCCCCTGGAGTCTTGACGGAGCCTTGACACTGGTGGGGTGGTAGAGGGGTGACGCTGCGATGCAGAAAGAGACAAGATGAGTAGTTTAAATGTTTTATGGCTAGGACAATGATTGGATGATAGGAATTGTTCATGTGTAGGAAATGATAAAAAAAGAAATAATAACAATGACATATAACCAGGATGAACAGGGAATCAGCTCACTGACCCTGGGCTTTGTAGATGACTGTGCTACCAAATGAGCTACTGTTACCCCAAATGATCAAACAATAAAAGCCAGGAGGAGCCTTAGAGTGATGACGAGCTAAGCAGACAGACGGGTATAAGCTTTGATCAATATACGGTAAGTATAACTATGTTCTAATTAAAAACTCTGAACTCTGAGAGGCCAGAGGATGTTTTGCCTAGGGCACTGAAAAATCCTGCATGACAGGGTGGAAATACTATAGATAGATTTTTACTCTGGCATCCTGACAGTACAATGTAACGTGAAGGACATAATGACTGTCTAAGTATACTGAGTAGGATGAACACACTTGATGCACATACATCTGATTTTTACATATACTGTACACCAATCAGTGACGACAGCATGCGTGACTGTACAGCTGTAGACTGGTCGGAGTGTCCATTCTGATGCCTGTGCACCACAACAATTACACCACCAGGGGGATTTAGTGCTTTGACTTATTGGTCTACATTGGATAAGGAGGTGAATTTTATGACGGTTTAGCTTTTGAAACCACACTAAAATCACCCCTTTATAATCCAGAGCTGCTGCTGCTGCTTTGTTTGCTTTCACTTCGCCATGGGGTGAAAGCAATGGGACTGTCCCCTGCAATAACATCAGCTGAAATCACGCTTAAGATTTAAATCAAATGTTTTTCTTGTCTCATAAACAGACCAAGAGATTTCAACAAATCAGTTCACATGCAGAAGATGCAATAAACTGCTGTAGCATTTATCCAACCCCTGATCAGCTCAATCACTGGATCATCTGTGATGGAGTGTGACCATGAGAGTGAGAGGTGAGAGTGGACCTGTAAAGCCTAATTACCACCCGCACATCTTTGAAAGAGTGACAGTGGTAAAATATAACACTGCCCCTTTATAGCCTACAGTCTATGTGCTAAATGAATAAATAAATGACCTAGTGATGAGAGACCTTGACATAATGGAAAAGCCACAGGTGAATTGCAGGTTACAGGCATAACTGCTGACTGCACGCAATGATGCAGCACCCAGGTGCAGATCAGGAGGCTGGAAGGCCCCTTTGAAGAGGACTCTGCTTCTTCCACTGATGTAGCGAAGTCGTCGTTTTATAAGAAGTGGTGCCTGTTTTTTAACATAATTGTCATGAGAAGCTGCTTTTATTGCTGACATAGTTTTGCAGTATATGATGGTGGCAATGAGGAAGAGGAAGAGGAGAACAATGTGAGAGAGGACGTATAGCTAAAAATAAGAAATCTCTCTCTCTCTCTCAAACAAACAAGCACAAAATAATTGAGCCAGTAGTGCATGCATAGCTAAATGGAGAGCTCTTCCTGCTGCATCTTATTCTTAGCTTGCATGTCCTCTAGCGTAAGAGTCAAATTCTTGATGAAGTTGAAGTAGGTGCTTGAAACATAGAAGAGGAAGCTGCTGAAACCAGCAGTTCACCATAATTCAATCATACATTATTTGCAGTTATGATAAAAATGAATAGTTTCGTCATTAGCACGGTTCCCTGTGCATTCTAGCTGTCATTGAAACAGCACTGAAAGAAATCAATCAAACCACTGCTATATGGCCCCATGAACATTGTACACAACCCCAACAAGTCAATTAGAATGGTTCAGAATGATTTGTTAAGTAAGGCTCCATAATTAATGAAATCTCTTTATTGATGAAGTCTAAAGAGTTGGTGTTGCAGAAGAGGTGTTGTGCTAATCTATCTCTTGATCTTCTGCTCTAATCAGAGAACGCTACTCTTTTATTTCTCTGGTGGACAAAAAATTCAGTCAGGGGCCAGAGGGACCAAAGGGGCGTGTTCTGATGTAAGTCACTTGTCTGCTCTTATTTTGTCAATCACAGCACACTGTTAGATTCATAGCAACAGGAGACAGATTACTGGACGCAACTTGTGGTGAACCACTTTCTGTGATCTCAATTGATAGAGACACGATACGTGTAGAAAGTCTGTCCACTGTGCTGCAATGTAGGACCACACAAGAAACAGGCTGCAAACCTAGGGCGAGCCAGCACTAGAGCTTACAATTTCCATAAATGAAGAAACAACATTGAATCCTGTGTTGTTCATTGTCTTTACTATGCTGGCTCTTTCTATATGAGAAGAGGTGCAGGTAAACTGCATTTATACTTTTGTGATGAATCAAATTGAAAACATCCCTGTTTTCCACTAAATGGGCCAGTCTCCCTGCAGTTTTAAAGCCTTTATTAGGTATCCACATTAGAGAGATGACAGGAAAAATGGGAGGGAGAGAACTCGCTTCAGCACTAGAAATCAGGTACTGATCTTTTCAAATTGGCTGTATGCAGCAGCTCTGGGTGTGTTCTATGCAAAGCATGGTTGTCCAAACTAAACCCAACGAGACCTGTTGGTACCTAGGGGTTCAATACCTCCCATTAAGTCACATTCACAGAACAGCACTTTCAGCAGTGCAGACATATTTGCTTCTAAAACATGTTGAAGCCTTCCTTTTAACCAATCTTCTAAACCACTGTTTGATTACTTCATTGTACAGCTTCTTATTTACTTCAATTTAATCATGCCTAATAACTGAAGGGTTGTTCAGAGCGTGATGGAGCGTAGCAGATAAAAAAGCGTAGTGGAGCAGGGAGAGGAATGGCTGAGTGAAGCAGAGCGGACTGATTTCAAGTCTGGTAGTGGTGCATATTGTAGCTTTATGTTTAAACTCCATTCAGACCATACTTCATTCTTTAGTTACTACGACAAAGATTTAGCAGGAACATAAAATAAATCATTGAAAATATTGAGAGAAGAGGACAGGGTTGACTGGCTGACTCGTTTAGATGCTCTCACAGCACCACCACCACCTCCAATTTTCAGTATAGCGTGTGGCTTGTATTGTCTGGTTGTGCCAGCATGTACCCATCAGAAGCCAGTCAACATATGAATGTCTGTATGTGCTACAAGTGCTGATTAAAAGTGATTCTGATGTTTTTGTTCCTCAGCAAAGAAAAGCTAAAGTGTCTAAACAGTGAATCACAGGTGTCATTTTTAATGAAACACCTCAAATGAAACAACAGCAGCAGAGGCTGGCCCTGAGTCCTCACACGCCACCACATTCTGCCATATTTACTGTCAGCATTTGCAGAAAAAAGCGCTCGCGTTCTATCTTTAACGAGCTGGCTTTGAGTTTGACCAGCTGTGACATTTTGGGGAACCTTAGGGACTGCAGAAACAGCATTCAAGCGTTACGCAACCTTGGCTAAATAATTCAGCGTGTGCTATGCATATTACATTGTGCACTGTTCCCACTTGGCCACCGCACTCTGCACTCCATTGGCTGTGCATCTTCATCGGGCTTTCAGTTAGGCCAACATTTTCTTCTAACTGTTTCTCCCCCCCTCCCCTCTCTCTGTAAGTGAGTGACTACAGCCACTGTAGATACACAGCAAGGTCAGCAGTACTGTGTGACAATTGTATCGTATTGTGGGTTACAGCTGTATTAGTTTGTATTTCACTTTGTGCTAGTACATGTAATTCATGAGTCATTACAGTGAAACATAAGTGTTAAAAATCACAGAATTTAACATCGGCCAAACATGTGAACCAAGAAGTTTATTGTCCAGCCTCCACTCTTCTTGGGAGGCTTTTCACCAGGTTTTGGAAATCTGACATCAGGGATTTGCTCCAATTCACCTCAGTTCGGTCCAAGTGGTCATGTTTGACTGTTACTTCCACGGCAAAGTGCAGAGCCAATGCAGGAAGCAGTGTGGCCCTTGTGTAGGGAAGTGGAAAGTAAGTTGGGGTTTTGGAGGGGGCCAACCCTTTCTCCCAAATTTACTTTCTAAACTCCAATGTCTTATACATTTAGCAGGAGACTTAATCACTGGGTGGATTATGTTCCAATGCGATTTATTTTTCTGGTTCTGCTGGAGGTTTCTTCTTTAGCCTAAAAGTTAACATCACATTATGTCTTATGTCTTTTCTCTACTAAGCCAGCCCACAGTCGTTTTCTTAACTTTGTATAAATAACCTGTAGAAAATGTAATAATGATCTAGTCACAAAAACTGTATTTTTATGTGTAAGATTTGATGTTTCGGCAGAAAAGAAGAAAACATCTGGTAACATTTTAAGGACAACGTGACATTTGTGTGAAATAACAACATATTCTTCTTATGTTAATATAAAATGTAATCCAGGTGAAATTATACCCTTTAAAACTTTGCTGTTTAGTTGAATAGGAATATGATTTGAGGAGACGGGTTTGGCAGGGCATGTTAGTGGATGGTAGTGTAGCATGTTATACTAATGCAATGGAGACCAGAGTTTGCCACCAGTAGTGGATTAGGTTAGATTAGGTTTTGAGACCCTTTACTAAAGGAAAAGCAGAGTACAATCTCAATAGCTTCACTGCAAATCTTGTATTCACAATGCATCCACACAATTATTGATGCATTAAAGTAGTAATTTAATGCCACAGTGGAGCTAATATTAATGACTTTTGCGCTGTTAAGCAGTTACCTCATAACAAGCATAAACCTAAATATGACATTCAACCTAACATATGCTTTTGCCTGGCACTACGGTAGAATGAGGTTGCTACTGTTTGGTGGCGGCTGTTTTTTAGGCACAAGGTCATTTTTATCGCTTCATATACATTTCAGAATTACTGTATCGTTACCATTTTCCTCAAGCGATTAAAGGTGACACATTATCATTGACTTCTATAGTTCACACTAAAGACTGTTTTTTCTGTCTTTATCTTTTATTTCCTGACAGTCTTGGCAGTTATGTGGGCAGCAATTGCTGGAGCTGGACAGTTAAAATCCAAATAAATCTGGTCTTTTTGAAGGAAAAATTACAATGTGTCTTGTGGCTCACTAAGCACAAACACTGCAAGGGGATATCATTACTGCAGCCTCATTTATTCCTCCAACGAGTCCTGTGTATGAGAAGAAATACCCCAGGAGAGAATTTCAGGGGATCATTACTGTTTGAGGGGTTGACATTCTGAGTGAAGTGGCGGCTTCTTTTTTGTTTTAGTCATACATGTTCTCACCTTTTGACATTCTGGTGGTGTGCAGTCAGCTATCAGTAGAAATTGCACTAGGGAAAGCAATTTTTATGTCAAAAGCTTATGATGGTCAGCTGGACTTTTCTCCTGTAACCAAGGTGAATAACAAGCTTTGAAAAACATTTATCTTATAACTACATGTGGTGTTCTTTTGAACACAGACCTGTCACTGTGGTCTGTGAGGCAAATGGGAGAGATTGTGTTGGTGGCTGCATCTCCTATAGATGATGCTTCAGATCAGCAGATAGATAGATACTTTATTCATCCCATTAGGGGAAATTCACAGCTATACTGCAGCTTACTACAGTTCCACTTAATGTTCATACAGAAAGGAAAGGGGGTTTTGACCTTTTTTTATACAAATATGGCCTCTGAATCATGGATTTAGAAGTCCAAGGGGTCAGAGTCTCCACTGATCCAGAGCTGATCAGAAGTGATGTTTTACTTTTCTTACTGTAAAGTCAATCAAGCAACTACAAAAGCACACAAAATGACCACACAGAGACACAGAATGACCACACAGAGACACAAAATGACCACACAGAGACACAAAATGACCACACAGAGACACAAAACGACCACACAGAGACACAAAATGACCACACAGAGACACAAAATGACCACACAGAGACACAGAATGACCACACAGAGACACAAAATGACCACACAGAGACACAAAATGACCACACAGAGACACAGAATGACCACACAGAGACACAGAATGACAAGTCATAAATGCTACAGAGACATATAACAATCCCAACAAGACACAGACAACAAAACATGCTCAAAAGTATTACAAAGAGAGGCAAAGTGATCACAGTCTTCAGTCTTTGGGTCTGGTTCCTAGTGTAAGGGTGAAAGGCTTTTGCTGAACTTTTCTTTTGGCTTTGTATGCCATCACATTACCTCTGATATATATATCACATTTACATTTGATTTGATCGTCGGCACATTGGATGCCCTACCTGCAAGGCCTGATTCTTGCTTCATGTGGAAGGTGGCACCACCCCCCCCCCGCTATCCAATTGTGGCACTGTATGTGACGCAAGGTAGAGCTCAGTATAACAACATTTATGTACAGAAAGTGTAACATTTTGGCAGAACCGTAGCATTCGACTTCTTCTACAGCGACCTGTGCGCTGCTCACAAATGATAATACACATCCTCTGTTGCATGAATTGTACACTGTGTGCAGAATGACGTGTCACTTAAAAATAAATCTATTTATTGAGTCTTTCTTGCATGAGGCCCATTGTTTCCTTTCAAGCTACAGTGGAGCTGCGTATTATGATTGTGAATCTGTCATATAAGGACACCACCTTCCCTTTCATGGATCAATGGTTTTTGCAACACAAAATACTTGGACTGAGGACTGAGAGCACAGATTTGAATGAGTGACTAATGCAACCTGCACCAATAACACTGATAAAATATTACTTTCAATTCAATCCTGTTTCTGACATAAATTCAGGGCTTTTTACACAGAAAGTCTCATGTATTGATGAGAAGGTGATCCTTCGTCTATTTACAGCGAACTTGTCACTAAGGTGTGACTGTCACTAAAGATGCTCCAGTGTTCATTTTACACAGGAACCAGTGCCTCTGTATTAGTGATGTGATGTCTAATATGACGTCTGACATGATGTTTTAGACACATGTTGGATGTATGTCACTTTAAAATCATTATTGGTGGATAAACCACGATGTGCTTCAGATAGTTTTGCACTTTTAAGACATTTGGAGTCCAGTTGATACCAACATGATTCTGGCAGTTCTGTAACTGAATATGATCATAGAAATAAAGTCATTTGAATTTTAAATATGAAATTTGTTTGGGATCTGGTTAGGCATATTGATATATGACTGGTTGGGCTGTGTCACAAGAACAACTGATCCCCTTCTTCTGTGGCCCTTTTGTAAGTCTCCACAACTTTCCAGTGTAGCGTTATGTCTGATCACTAAAGCACGGTGCTCAAACAAGGTAATCAAGGTAATTTAACAGTAATCGTCAAACGCACTGAACATAGTGTAGGACAAATGAATGAATGAATGACCTCTGACACTAATTCTTCCTTATACACAACAGCGAGGCAGTGTATTAGCATGCTAAACCTGCCTCGAAAGGGCAGCTTAAAAGGGTCTTATCAAACTAATCAAAGGTATCCCTCTCAACATTAAGACATAGTTTACTGTCTTCATGCCCAAGGCCCAAGGTGGAAGTCTAAACAAAGCTTTAAATACAGCTAGCTTTGGTTATAAATATTTCAGTCAAGGCAAAAATAAATTGCGTCTGTGAACTCATACTGTGTTGACGATGTCTACCTGTAAGGTAATGATAAATCCACACAGTAAAAACAAATTTTAATTTTATAAAATCTTTTATATTTGCTCCTCTCTCTTAGATTTAACTTTAGAGGCCCCTTTGAATCTCTCTGCATGTCTCTGCAAACGAGTCTACCTAAGTCTCAGAGTGAAGGCTGATAGAAAAAAACAGGCGAGACATTTCATTATTCATTGGGTTACAGACGTAGGGCATTACTTATACATTAGAGTCTTAGCTTGTTCTTTTTCAGCTTGGAATGTTTCATTATTAAAGGAGACAAGTGCAGAGCAGTGCAGAGACCTATGGTAATGTTTTAAAGATCACAGGAATGACTTGCTTTTTATCAGCTCTAAATATTTATTTTGCTCTCATAGGCATGCACTGATAACAGATAACACTGCTAGATGTTAAATGAAAAATTATTTGGATACTTTTGAAAATTAAGTTGTTGGAGACAAACGGTTTTGGAGGCAGATTAGTTTTTGCTAGTGAAAGCTTTACGTGTTGTCTGCTTCTTTTGCCACTGCTGGACAATTTCACACAGACTTTTCATTTAAGGAACCACTGTGTTTTTCTACCAGATTTACTTAAGTCATGCTTTAGTTTTATTATATCACTGATTTACGATTTTCCTTTAACACTTATGGTGACATTTGACAACACCAGAAGAAGCACTGTGAAAGCTGGGGAAATGTATTCCTCATAGTGCAGAGCACCATCCAAATGCAACTTTGCCAGCTGTTTGGGATTAACATGGAGTTCAGTAAAGACAGATGTGCTGTCTTGTAAAGCTGTTCATTACAACTGTATTAGACTCACAGTGGCACTGGATAATCTCAGAAATCCTGACCCTAACACCCAACCACAAACACACACACACACAAGGTACAGTATTCACTCACGCATGTGTTCACACTCCCAGTCAGACAGACGTTTGCAGAGAGACGTACAGCATTTTTCAATATGTTTTTCATGGAGATTCTAACAAAATAAAAGTTTAGTGATTTTTCATCCACACCTTAATGTTGCCAGTACCCATTTCTGTTTCTACTATAGGCAGCATGCTGCCGCTCATTGTTATTGCTTCACTCAACTAGAAAGTCAAGTCTACTTTATTTATATAGCCCAGCATCACTGATCTGCCTCAGGGGGCTCTGCAATCTGTACAACATACAGTACACTGTCTGTCCTATAAAAGTATATAGAAAAAATGAATAAAATCTTTGGAAAAGACATGAAGGAGGGATCCCTTTTCTAGGACCGACGATCATAATGAGAAAACTTAGCGAGAGATTAGTGTGCTGTGAAATATATATTACTGACTCACTATGTAAGACTGTAATAATTCACATTATTCACATTATATTTTCTAGACATTTTTGGATAATGTATCTAATAACTTGTATACTTTAATGGAACCAGTAACATTAGTTCAGGCAGATCAGTGAAGCCATGCTCACTTGTGTGGATACCAGATGATTACCAACTTCTGGTCATTGAGATGTAAAGCATGTCCATTATTAGCTCATACATTCTATTGATGAGCCCACATGAAGTCCTGTTTGTTGTCACTGCTCCACCACCTCTTACTGTCCCTCCAGTACTCCTTATTGTACTGTATATGCTAGGTTTCTGGTATTATTGGCATTAGGGATGAGGTAGTTATTCTTCAGCCTCCTCTTCTTCCTCTTTTCTGCTTTTCATTTTTGAGAGTAATCTTTTCTGAGAGTCTTTTCTGTCCATTCTGACAATGCCTTGATTGTCTTTAAATTAATTTTATGAACATTTAAAGGATAATGAGTATCCTTCTCCAGGGCATGCTTACCATGCAGTACCCACTGCAGTGTGTGCATTGTTAAACAAGATTAGAGAGAGGGAGATCCAAAGTTGTGACAAGTCATTTTGATTTTACATGCACATGAGTCTATTGTTGAGGATCAAAGGCCAACACCTTGTCTGATATGCTGAAATATATTACAGTGATTGGCACACAGGTTCATCAAAGGAACCATCATGTAATGTTGCACTCATCCAAACAAATACAGTACTGCTAGTCCAGACCAATATTTTACCATCAATGAGAAACAAATGTAATGGTTTCTTTTTGTTTGTCTTTGTTAGGTTTTACAGTCCCCTACAAGAGTAATGGAATTGTAAGGCCATTTAATTTGTGTTTGAAGTACACTTAAAAACATAAGGGAAGGTTTTGGAAAGTTTTGAGGTAAACTGAAGTAAATAAAATGTAATATTCCCTTGTCTGTCCATGCAATAAATGCATCAAGCCTGTGAGTCCCTGACAGCAGCAAACTGCGTCTGGTGTCTTCAGTAGTACAGCAAACACAGATGCATTGACATTGTTGTTCCAGTACCTTTGGAGGGGACTGTAGATTTTCCAGCAATGGAGGATTAGCACTGGAGTTTTCATTGACTGTGTGTCCACAGAGTGCATGCACTGTATTAATTTATCAGCTCAGCAGCTCATTACGCAGTCAGTCACTGGACAGATCCTACACATGTGTTCTGGAAGTGAAGAAGATTGTTCTGAATGTTTGGCTTTGACACAGAACAAACAAAAATGAACTAAAGTAAAGTAAAGTAAGAAGAGCTCATAGTTCAGTTCAAGCTCAGACAGGATTGAAAACATTGCCTTCAGCTTTGACAAAACTCAAGTAATATTGATTGTGTGATTATTATTTCAAATATCACTCATAGAATCTTCAGTATGCATCTCTCACTATATATGTAAGTTTTATTACATAGGTAGGTATTACACACATTTAAGGGAATGAACATGGAAAAAAAACATTTTTAGATTTGGGAATGAGGTCTCCCACATAGCTGCTGACATGAAAGGGATGCATTTCAGAGACCATCCAGAAAATGATTCTGGGCTGCTCTAATTGGTTGAAACACAAAACAGAAGAGCAGCAAATACACACAGTATAGTAGAGATACAGTCTACACTACAAGCGTTTGGACACACATAGAAATGTCCATTTTATGTCAAACTGATCAGACATACAGTGTAGACATTGTTAATACTGTAAATGACTGTTGTAGAGTAGCTGGAAACAACTGTTTGTAATAATATTATATTAATATTAATAAATGTACTATCCTATCATCAACAAACATTAGTAACTTTGAGCTGGTAGTGTAGCTGGAAAATGGAAGCAATGGTCATGCTCAGTTGTTATTATTCTTTAACCTTGTGCGTAAGTTTAGTGTTTTTCTGTTGTATATGCACATCTGCATGCATACATTTGTGCGTGCTACTGTGTTGACATAAAGGCATTATTGTTCATCACAACCCCCCAACCCTTCAACCCCCCAACCCACCATTCCATGACATCTGAGGTGGGCCACGTTTCTGAATGTTTGGCTTTGACACAGAACAAACAACACAGTCACGTCCGACCAATCCAGCTCAGCACAAAGGATGCTCTCCTGGCTGTGCTGCACAATGCCCTTTTCATTAATGCACAACAAATTGTGGTACCTAGAAGATGAAAAATGTTTGCCTTCCCTTTGTGTTTGTCTGGCAGTAAAATTTCACTGCCGATTCCCACAGTTAATCACATTACATCCTCAGTCTTGAGCCTGTTTGGCTGTCTGCTGTGTCTGTGCCGTTATTTAATTTGAGGGAACAATGAGGCTGACAAAGTATTTGTTTTAATGGCATATTTGCAGTACCAAACAGAACAGCTGCTTCAGTTGCTATTGCTTTTGTATTGAAGGTTTTAAGATTCAGTTTTTTTTCTTGGACATCTTTCAAAATTCAGTTTCCTTCATGCATACGCTCTGTGTTTGTTGTCTTCTAAACACAGACTCTGAAGTCATCTACAGGAACAGTGATGGTCATGTCATCAAGTTCAACATCCTCACAAATGAAACAGAGATTGTCCTGACAAACACAACATTTGTAAGTACAGCTCAGTCCTGCCTTATGCATTCTGTATGTAACATGTGTTTATCCCTCCTTCTGTTTATGTCTTTATCTCTACATCTTATTTCCACTAGATAAATTTCAATGTGGCCAAGTATTCTGTTTCCCCTGATCTGAAATACGTCCTCTTCGCATACGATGTGAAACAGGTAAGCTTCTTTTTGACATTTTCTAATGTATCACCTGCATCTAGTTGATGCAGGTGATGAAACACTGCTGCACAACAGAATGTTAGCTTTGGACTGTGTTGCAACTAGACATCTGTTCATGATGCCATTTCAGAAAATGTTCCATAAAAGGCAAGGAAGGAGGGTCTGTCTGGTGTTTGGTGCGAGCCGGTTTGAGTCTCACTAGACCACCTGGTGGCTGAAATGAAATTAGTTAAGTAAAGTTTAGATAAAAAAAGACTAAAATATATACAGTACAGGCCAAAAGTTTGGACACATTCAATTCATTGAATGTTGTTTTCTTTATTTTCATGACCATTTCCATTGGTAGATTCTCACTGAAGGCATCCAAACTATGAATGAACACATGTGGAGTTATGTACTTAACAAAAA
>JAUYWH010000013.1:18666252-18691621 GCA_034779795.1 Ctenopoma multispine
ACTCTGCGGTCCAGCTCACCCCAAAACACATTGAATGAGAAGGTGTGTCCAAACTTTTGGCCTGTACTGTATATTTGAAAAACAATAAGATCCAACAAACACTTCCTGTAGATCTGCACAACATCCAAGATGAACTTTGGACCACTCTGGCTTACAGAACTGCTTCAGCTAAGACATATTCTTAGGACGTCTGCTGTGAACAGCTCTCTCTGAGGTCATAACACACCATCTCCATTGGGTTGAGGTCTGGGCTCTGACTCTGGGGTCATTCTGCAGTAGATTTACTTCAATGTTTAGGGTCACTATTCTGTTGCATCACCTAGCTTCTACTGAGCTTTAGCTTGAGGAAAAACAACCTGATATTATCCTGTTACAATAGCAAATAGCAAATCGTGATTCTCCCTCCACTGTACTTTGCTGTTCGGATGATGTTTTTATGTTGGCTTGCAGTTTTCTTTTTATGCCATGCAAAGTGGTGTCTGATCTCTCAGAGATCACTGAGAGATGGAGTGAGCACTGAAGCACACCTGAAGTTTTCGAAAGACCTCTCTGACATTCCCACTATGCTACTGGGAAAAAGACTTGTGGATTGGTCAAACTAGAGCTGAAGTACTGGTGATTGGAGTAAAAATATAACACACAAGTTAACATAGGCTAGAAAAAGAAGCATTCTCCTGTAACAAAGCCATAATCCCAGTAAGTAAGTTAACATGATGTTAGAGCATGAAGTGAAAACAATGACACGTCTGTTATTATCTGGTCACATCAGCACATTCAGCTGAATCAACTGTGTTCAAATTTGCTCTTATTTCTTTAAACACTGTGCCATCCTAACTTTTGGCATTAACTGGAGTATGAGATTACCTGAAGTGCCTTAAAAAATCCTATCTGTCAGACAATATAAAGTACATCTTGTGCCAGGCCTCTGCTGTACTTTATCAGATTTGACTGTTCTGAAAAGGACTTCACACCACAGGGAGGTATGAGGTTTGAGATCGAGCAGACCATTTATTTTTGAAGAGGTACACAATCTGTCAGTAGGAAAAGCTATCCCAGGGTTATAAAGACAAACCCATGCTGAAATATGTTGTCATGGTTGAAAAAACACCCAAGCAAGAGTCCTCTGTGTTTAATATATTTTGACGAGGGCCGGGGTCGGGGGGTGAGGAACGTTCCTTTGTGGCCTGCATGCGACTGGCAGGTCACATTCACTTGCTAATAGAGCAGCGGGGCAAACTTGAACCGTAATTACCAGGTTTCCATCAGAAAAGAGTCGATGCAAAATGAGATATGCAAATTACACCCTTCACTCCAGAAAAGAATCCACTGTGAGGATTAGTGACAAGGCGATTAATCAGAGCCGATTTGCATATTGTGCATGAGGGGTTAGACTTACATTTAGCCAGCAGACATTTAGCCCAGTTTATTTTTAGCACAAGGATATGTTAAAGGGAGAACATTTTGTGTAGTTTAAATATTTTTCCACCTTTTAAAACTCTAATGAGAAGAAATATGTTAAATCACTTTTCCTAATTTCAATAACGTGTTTGGCCAGAGGATCTTTGTTAGGGTGACTTACAGAACACACAAAAAAAACACTTGCTCTGAAAGAAGCCTGTAAAACCTTGGTCAGAATTTCAAACTTAAAGCACACTTTCACTTGTAGTGTTGATGAAGAACTCCACCTTCAGAAATTATATATTTTTTAAATTACAAAATTAATGAAGCATTTGTACATACAGAAAATGAGCAAACAAATATGAATCCATCTACATAAGAGATGTATAAACTATTACTCTTGGTATTTGTGCTAATTTCTGTTTGTACTTAAGGTTTTTTTCATTTCTTAAAGTACTAGTGCAGTATACTGTATAAATATTTAATTATTTGATTAATTATGAGAAAGGCCACCTGCCATATTCTGTCTACTAGATAATCCATTTGAATTACTTTACATACTGCTGAGGGTTTTCAGAATTTCAGACCAGGGATCAATAATGTAATATTACACTGTATTTTATATTAATATCCAAAATCTGAAAAGTAGTTTAGTTGGCAAAAAAAAGTAGTGGAAGAGAAATATGTCTTGTTCAACTGCTCTTAATATATGTTTTGTTTTATCCATTCTAAAATATTTTATGTTTTATAATTGGATTAGATTTTTTTAAAGCTCTGAATTGTTTGTTGGCATCATGTATTGTGTTTGAAATACTAGCATCTGTGGGCAGTGTTAGATCAACAGTTCATCCATAAAGCTTAATTGTTTTAGTGCATTGCCAAATACAGTATATATGTGTAACATGATGAAACCATGTGAGAAATGAAATAGCGGTGTTGAAAAAGCTACAATGATGGTCCCTGTTAAGTCAAAGAGATACCAGGCTGTCGACAGATACACCACTCGACAGCGACACTGCCCTACATCACCTCCTTCTCATGTTACACTGCTTTAATCTATCAAAAAACACTAATACTGATACAGAAAAGCAAAGTACATTAGTTGGAATTCTCCCTGTGTTACATGAAAGATATGTCAGCCATAATATCAGATTTTTTTTGTAGAAATCTCATAAAATAACCAAAACTGACAATAACGCAGTAAAAAATCGTTCAAAGCTCACCACATATTTTATATTTAGAAATGATGGACTGTTTTAAACACAATGGCAGTAAACATTACTATTATAAGACCCATATTTCAGTGTTTATAGCAGCAAGGTGGTGTGTGTGTGTGTGTGTGTGTG
Source organism: Ctenopoma multispine (assembly GCA_034779795.1). Taxonomy (NCBI): domain Eukaryota; kingdom Metazoa; phylum Chordata; class Actinopteri; order Anabantiformes; family Anabantidae; genus Ctenopoma; species Ctenopoma multispine. The sequence continues at coordinate 18,668,997 of JAUYWH010000013.1, forward strand.
TGTGTGTGTGTGTTTGTGTGTGTGCGTGTGTTTGTGTGCGTGTGTCTGTGTGTGTGTGTGTGTGTGTCTGTGTGTGTGTTTGTGTGTGTGTGTGTGTGTGTGTGTGTGTGTGCGTGTGCGTGTGTGTGCGTGTGTGCGTGTGTGTAGTAATAGACTCATTTCACTTTCCTCCTTTTAAACCCTTTAAACGACTCAATTCTCACAGACTTTACATAATATGACCTGTGACATCAGGGTGAAGGAGAGTGTGAGGGCTACAAATGCCGAATGAGGAATTGGGAACACTTTGATGGATCATATTAGATGGGAGAAGACATTTCTGTGCACAGTGAAATACGAGGTCGATATTTCAGTCTGTATGCATTTTACCAAAGCAGGGTGACTGTTGCATTTTTCAATTTGCGTGATGGATAATTTATTTTTGACCACATGTTAGAAACAGAAAAGTTGTGAAAAAGCTTTTAAGGACGAAGATGTTACTGTAGCTAAAATATGCTCACACACCTCCTTGTTTTCACATAATCATTTCAGAAAATGCTATTATACATATAGTATTATTGAAGCCGCTTTTAGTGACAGAGTTGAGTTAAATTATTCCAGCAGAAAACAAGTCAACGGTCACACAATCAAAAGACAAAAACTGCATGTACATGCACAGGGGTCAGCGTTGGACAAATGTACTGCTCAGCACCTGTTGATCAAGGCCAGAATGACATCATGGTGGTTCTCACAGAGACACTGAGGAAGGTGTATGCGAAGGGAGTAAGCAAGTAAGATGGGGAGAAAAAGAGAGGTGAGTGGATAGACAGGACATACAGAAAACAAATTTGTATTAGTACGTCTTTAGTAATTTTTTATTTATTTTATGTTTTTGTATAATGTGTTAACTTTAGGCTGGGAGGTGGCAATGGCTCAGCTGGTGGAGTGGTCACCCATTGACTGTAGGGTTGGCAGTTTGCAACCAGATTCCTCCTGGCCATATGTTGATGTGTCCCTGAACAAGACACTGAACCCTCAGGGTCATCTGGTATAATAACCTGTGCCAAGTGTTTAAAGAAAAAATAAAAATGTTAATGATTTACCAGCCTCTAGATTTCATCCCGAGTATGACCCTCACTTAAAATAAAGCTATCATAACCGATGTCGATGAAATAAGACCGTGGTAACAGTCCAGTAAACAGCTCTTTCTCCGTACATCTTTTTATTTATTAAATCAGATAAAAGCTATGAATGTGCATGGACGATAGAGAAAATCTTTTAACACACCATGCATAACAAACTTATGCAACACATGTCTTGAGGTTTGCTGACTAAGACCTTGAGACCTGGACATAAAATGATGAATATGACACCTTTATTCGTGCATGTTTTTATTCCTCTTTAAGCTCTTATTCGTGCAAAGTGCAGTGGGAATACATGATACGCACAAAGAAACTTGCTTCTTTACACTTAATAAGAATAAGAACAGTATAAAAACTTAAATAGATAAAAAACATTAAACTGTGGGATAGAGGGACATAGCCCAAACTAATCAAGCAGCTAAACCAGGTGAAGCTGGAAATCCTTCTTCCTTTATGTAAAACCATCTTTAAATGTGCATCATTAAGATGAGAGAATCGTGTGAATCATGGTTTAGGCCAAATATTTCAAAAGGTATTACAGTTATTACCTGAGACACTAAACAAAACACATTATTCCAGTTTTTAATCAAAACCACATTTACCTGACTCATTTTCCAACTATTCCACTAATGTGTTATTTCAGTCTGTAGCATTGTGTGTTGAAATCAATCCAGGTGCAAACTTGCACACTGCCATGTACTTGACTCTTCCTTTTCACTCTGCAGTTCTGTTGCTTAACACTGAGCAAGGTGACACTACCAAGACTTGGAAACAGACTTTAAAGTGTAGAATTGGTGGGGTTCTTTTTCAGTGGTCCAGACCTAACAACATGAGCCGGGCAGCAAATAAACACAGGTGTCTCATGTTAAAGTCCAGTGCTTTCATACATCCAAACAGCAATCCCAACCCCCTCTCCAGCTAGAAAATACTGCAATCCAGGTAGCTAGCTCAATTTGGCAAAGCATATGATCATATATCACATATCGCAGGATCAACTAATAAATGATGATGTATTATTATGGATTAACCACCTGCTATTTTTGTTCCACATCAGCCAACTCTAACAACAACAGAGAACTTTGGTCTGATTATCAAATAATTTTAAGAACTAGTTTTCATTTTTTAACCTTTTAAAATGTGTTTGGTAAATGGACAATAACTATTTTCTCCTTCTGACTGGTGTGTAGTCTCCCCATATGTGCATTTTTATTGCTCCTAACTAAAGAGTCAATATCTTAAAAAGAGAGATGAAATGAATGCTGATGGCTTTTCAAGTAAATTCTCAGAAATCAGCTTTTTGAATCGGTCTCTTCTTGAATCTTCTTTAACCTAACAACACCACATTTTTATAGGCAATGCAGTACTTCTGCTACCTCTGCACCTCACTGTAGTATTGGGTTTTCAATAAAATACCTTCACTATCAAGTTTCATTGTTCTGTCATTTAAAGTGCTTGTTAACACATCATAATGTGCATGGGATTAGCAAAATGTTTAGCATATAAATGTGAATCCTTTTATCGGTGAGGTGCCAAAACCTTGATGCCACACACCAATAGAGCTTCAGCGTATGAGGTTATTCAAGGGTTTGTGCATTTGTGCAATTTAACAGGTACACAAAAATCAATGTTTTTTTATGATATGTATTAATTTTTTTGACATGAATGATTTCTTGCAATGTTTTTGACCTGCAGCAATGCTTTAATGGTGGGTTGTTGTAATCCCAGCCTTTTAGCTGTGAATTGTACCATTAGGCCGGTGCTTGCTTGTATCTGTCGCAGCCTTACCTGTCTGTAAGAATACATGCCATTATCTGACGCTGTCTGTATCTTGAAGTCTTTTTCTTTAGTAAACTAAAGAAAAAAAGCCCATAAGCTGTAGGATTTCTGTTCATCGCAGTTGACGACAGGCTAATGTTTTAATGCCTCTGTCCATCCCAGTGTTGTGAGCGCTGAGAGAGCTTCTTCTAAATTGACACAATTGTCCATTTAGACCTTAAGATGAACTGATTAGATTTTGGTGGTCAAAGGTCAGAGGACATTGTAACCTCATGTTTGTTCCACTCCTCTGAACATCTAATGAGATTTATGTGGACTAGTGGTTCCAGTGATGTGGGACTGCAGTCAGAAAACCTGTGGGAGACATTCATACATGTTCTGTCCCTATCTTAATATGAAGATATCTTAGCTTAAAGGTACAAAGGCACAGGCATGCGTGGGTTTGAAGCTGACTGATTTCTTGGTGATTCTGAGTGACAGCCTTCATTGCTTGCATGTCAAGGCATAAATGGATTGTATGCTTGTATTTGTTCTGTATTTTCTGCTACACTGGTACAACAGTTCTTCTTGTCTGGCTGTCAATATAAAAGTTGAAAAGCCAATTTTCCTTCAGTTTACCTCCAGAGTGCACAGAATAACTTGTCTTAAAAGTCATTTATTCCATTTTCATATGAGATGAGTTCATATTCCATTGTTCCACCTCTAGCCTGAAATGCAGATGAAAGAACAAATGAGTTAAATAGTGAGTGCGAGTGGGGAGTCACAGATTTAATACTGAAAACAAAGGGAAGCACAAGACAGAAACTATTTTTTGCTGTCTCAGTTCTGTCCACCTGGTATTTCAGAAATGGAAGCAAATATTGGAGGTATAATTTTATGGGAGAAAAACAGCACCTGCGTCCGGAAACAGCATATTTGTATTCTGTATTGTCTGTAAATACATTTGAAATGAGCCTCTATGAATGGCTGCTGCAATGGATGGTTTACAAATATTATAAATCAACGTTTCTCCAATCATGCCAGCAAAAATACAAACTGTGCGCCACTGTGATTGTGTTGTTAAAGTACAACACCTGAGTCCCTTTAAGTTTCTGTATACTCATGTTTATTGTACTCTGTACTACATGCAGAGTGTTATAAGACAAGAGAAAAGGGAAAGTTGTAAAGTCAAAAAACTAGATCAAATTCATAATAACTTAACATCCGCACAGTGCGATACATACACTACGCTGAGACCTTATAATAATATAGAATGTGAGATGATTTGCCTTTAATTTCTGTGGTTGTATGAGACAATAGCAGGCAATGTTGCAAATGAATAAGCAGGACTGCCTCATTTAAATATGGGATTTAGTAGATTTTGAATCAATACGTTAGAGAACCACATGTATTTAAAACTGACATTTTCACACTATTTCATACATAAACATTATTAAACTTAAGGTAAATTGTGTGATGCACTGCATCCCAATACACATATACAAACAAAATTGAACAGCAAACTGATACCTGACATGTGGTAATGAATTTTCAGAACTAACCAACTTTAATGTAATATTTACATTTATTGTGAATTTCCCCATGGGGACGAATAAAGTATCTATCTATCTGTCTACAGTGAGAGAAAATTCCCAACAAACTGATTTAAAATTGACCTTATTTACCCTTTACTCATCAAAGTAATTGATTTTTTTTTAACACAGTGAAATTATTGAAATTGGATCCAATATGGCAACACATATTAGTAAGAGCAGTCAGACAGGTTCTTCATGCTGGTTAGTTAGCACTTTATTTAGACCAGTAATGAAAATAATATATCTAATAGATCTGTAATAGATCAAGCTTAAAGGTGGAACAGTAATGCAAACAAACAGCATGGCTATCACTATGGGTACCCCATATACATACTATGTATACATTACTGCATACCCCAGAGAGCTTCTTGTAGTAGAGATGGGAGCAGTATCTGAGAAAGTAGTATCTGAGAAAATCCTACATAATTAGAGTTAAACAGAAATGTTTGGTGTTGTTTTAATTTGTTTTTCTCGTCCATGGAGGTGTTTTTCCCCCTTAGTTATAGATTTGACCATATTGAACAGGAGGTGTAACAGCTGCAGTTGATTGAAGTTTGACATTTTGAGCTTTGAGAATAACCCTGAACCGTGGTGTGAAGATAAAGTTTTCTTAGAACCAGGCTAGTTAGCCAGGTTAGTTTTTAAAAACTAGTGTTTTAATGAGAAGCTAGTGCAGAGTCACAAACATGTAGGTGCAAAAGTTCAACAGCCAAAGTTTGAAATCTGTTTCGAGAGGCAACATTGGCATCACAACCCCATAGTCTCAGGGTGCTGTATGTCAAAAGTGCAAATCCTACAGTCCAGTGCTTTGTAATTGTTTGGTAGACATTTGGCCGACATGTTCTCCACTGTACAGGGAACTGCTGTTTGGTTATTGATTTTCTCTTTTCTTATTAGTGGGCTGGTGTTACACAGAGGAGGGGTGAGATATTATTCAGTGACCATGAAGCAATACGTTCATAGTGAAATGTAAAAAATTAGAATTCAGATTTTATTTCTCTCCCTTTTGTTTTAACATTGTCCACAAGTTCAGAGAATGTCATCAGTTTGACAGACTGAGACTTGTCAAGTGGTCATGACACAGAATCGCGCATGAGATCACAGCATAGCACATTTTCTGAACTCAACTTTTTAAAGATGAGGATGAGGTAAGATCTAGAAGAAACAGATACAATATGGCGAAGATCATGGGAACTGTTTTGAATGCTAACATGAGTAAATAAAGGAGAACCAAACTGTACTGTATTGTAAAGTATTGTTACATGGCTTGAGGTTCAGTTTCTATTCCAGGGACTCTGACTAGGAATCAGGGTAAGAGGTAGGCGACTACCGACCTACCGACTGAGCCATGATCATATGAAGTATCAGCCTTTTACAGTAATATGAATAACATGTTTTTTTATATGCATCTTCATAGTTGTTATTATATTTCAGTGTTGAAAAAGTCACAACTTTTTATGTTTTATCATCAAGCTTTCAACAAAGGTCACCATACCCATGTGAGCTCTACGTCACATTCATGGGCATTGCTGAAAAGTTCATTTGAGGGCTTATTTGGGGCATATGGAGGCCTTTTCTTATATTTCATGGTAGAGAATTATGAAGTTTCAGCATGTTGGACTTTGAGAAATGTGTCTAGAACACAGTGGGGAGTGAGTTCTTACTCCCAGGTGCAGCTCTCCACAACACAGAGATATTTGTTATAAGGTCTGCAAATTTATATTGAGCACACTAAACCCTTGTGAACTGCAGTACAATCTGTATGCGCTGAGAAGTTACGTTCTGCTTAAAGTCAATATGCATCACTTGGAGCTCAGTGAATCCTCTTCTCTCCAAAGAGTAATTCACTTTCACTATGAACAAGAGTCTGTATTATTGATGTTCTACCTTATTGATATGGGCTGTGCATGGGCGCTTAGGCTGTATTCCAAAGCTTTATTGTTGTATTTGTATAATGTCTTTGGAAATGCCATAAGTCTCATTAACATCTGCTTTGTTTTATAGAATGTGCTTTGGAGAAAAAGACAGTGGAATACACTGATCTGTGTGGGAGTTAGACTTAATTTAAACATAATGCAAGGACCCTGTTTCACAGTTAATGCAGACATAGCATACTTATATATACTTCAAAAGTACTAGCATGGTAAAAACAATTCATTAGTTTTTTCTGTACAATGAAGACACGTGGGTTTAAGATCACAACGTGAATATGAGACATAAGTTCAGAATTTCGGCTTTTACGTATTTGATATTGATTGGATTTTATTTACGCATGAAGAACACAGGACCTTTTAGATCAGATGACACAAATTGTAATTGAGCAGAAAAAACTACAAACAAACAAACGTTTCTTGTTACCCACGTGCATCCTGTGAAATTGTTCAAATAATAAATACTGATGTTGCCCTCAGATCGTCTGCCTCGGCCGCATCAATCGGCCACTTTTACTGCACTTGCTTGTAATTTGTGTTGCATTCGGCATGTGTCACAGTATATTGTCTGGAGGTGGCACTCAGAACACTATGATGAATAATATAAGGAGTCACAGTAATAGATATTACTCGGTTGGATTACTATAGATGATATAAAGTAAAGTTTGCATGTATAAGAATCATCGAATCACCAAACCTGCTAGTTTAACAGTCAGTAGATTTTCATTTCACTTTATGGTGGACGTCTCTGTTTCTATTGGTTGTGATTCAATTAGTATTTTATATTTGTGTTTCTATGCAACTACATTGCAATCACAGATATGCTTTGTAGGAAATGTATATGTGACTGTAAGATTTTATCAAGATTAAATTAATTTTTGGCTAAAGGAAGCTATATTGACATAGAGAAATAAAAAACACATTATTCAGCTCCCTGGATAGCAGCGGATGTAGAGATCACAAGACTTTCCCATTAGCAGTCCATGTTTTCTGTATTAAGCCATAACCATGATAAAAGCCACTGTCCATCACATGGTTTCCTTCCACCTCTACTTCACCTCTGTTCCCCTGTTCCTGCTGTAAGCATCCAGGCTACGTTGTACTAAGATGTCTGCCTACTGTCCATGAGCCCAAACTATTGATTCTTTTACCACTACACTGTGTTGCTGTTTAAATGAATATAATATAATATGGGTTGATGATAATTAAGCTGTTTCCAGTTCATTGTAATGTGCTCTGTTTGTGGAGTTTGCTTATAGATATACAGTATATATACAGTGCATCTGGTATAGTTGAAAATGTCCTTGATAAGATAAGCTCTGTGTAAGGTGGATAGCAGTAGCCAATTTTTCCAACATATTGAAAAAGTCAGGTCACGTTCTTGCCTTTGTGGGCTGGGAATCAGGCACGCCAGCAGGCACAACTCACTTGTAAAAAGGGAAGGAGAAAATAAAAAGGTTTAGCCTCTGTTGGGATGGACAGCCCAAAGGAAGGGTCCAAAATGGACCCTACCTTGGACAACACATTCCAAGATGATGTAGAGCACTTGTAGCCTCCGGCTCACACCCTTGAGGTGTACCAGGGAGCACTTAAACCTCTCATTTGTGCCATTGGTGTGCGCAATACTTCTTGCTATAACATCCTTGATAAAATGGAAAGGTGCTGATAGCCAGTTCTCAGAGTTGCTTTCTGTTTTTTTCAGTTTGGTGTGCTACACCCGCTTCACCAGGCAACTTCTAAAAAATCTAAAAACGTGTTCAGAGTCGACATGTTTCTGTGAATATGTTTGTTAGTGCACTGGTACATAATCCATTTACATGTAGCCCGCACATCTGGTTATTTATTATCCACTAACTGTGAATGGCTCCACAGTTTTTATTTACTACCACATACTTTATAATACATACTTGTATAATAAATACAAATAATAATACAGGAGAATGGCATATAGAGTAGAATACAACTGTGCAAATGTCTTTCTTTGGAGTAACTGTGGGCTAACTTTCACGATAAAATGCAACAATATAGCCTTTTTCTGTAGCCTATCACCTGACACAGTCAAAGTTCTATTATCATGTCAGACACAGCTTCTCTGAGGGCGGTTTCAGGCGGCTCCACACGTACCCCTCTGTCACTCTGAATGCCTCTCTCTCTCTCTCTCTCTCTCTCTCTCTGTCTGTCTGTCTCTCCTGTGCTTTCAGTGCAGAGGCACACAGCGATGATGGGTTTCTCAGATGGAATTAAAAATGTCTAGTCCCACAGCTGTCACCCATGCAAATTGTATTGTCTCCAGATTCTATCACTGAGAACAGCCTGCAGTCTGTTTTGTGTGATGCCTCCTTTTCATTTTATGTCATGATGTCATTATCTGTGGCACCGCTGCTTCTCTTGTTAATGTTTCAGACAGTCATCTTTTGATCTTTCTCACTCGCTGTCTTTATTGTGCAGGTTTACCGCCATTCCTACATGGCCTCGTACAGCATCTACAATATTCATACACGGTAAGTTTGTCTTCCTCAGTAGCTGCGGCGAGGAAACCTGTGTGGTTGAAAACACAAGTTCTTGTAAAACCTAAGAAAGATGAATGGCGCTTCAGATGTTAGCTGCCCCAGATGAATGCACATGTGGACCTAAGCTGCAACCTTGATTACTTGCAACATCTAGGTGTCCCGCTGAAGCACAGTTGTCCATGCATCTCCACGCACTAAATGATGTGCAGCCGTTTAACAGACAAAATGGACCAATGTTTGGATATTGCTGTGCTCAGGGTGAAATAACCAACAACATAAAGTTAACACACCGGGTATATGCAGTAATTAACCTAGACGTGGTGTCTCATATCAGTGGATACTTGGCTGATAATGGAACGTTAATGTTACATTGTTAGATAAAGTAAAAGAAAGTACACGAATAATCTATTAGAGGAAACAGTTGTTTAAATGTCTTGTTTTGACTAATGGTCCAACTGGTTAGTCAGTAGTATTCCATTTTTTATATGGGTTGACAGTAGTAGTAGAGCAGTTTTCCACGAACCGCAGGGTCAACAGCTTGACTCCTTGTTTGAATTACTTGATTAATCTTTGATCAGAGTAGTTTTTTAGATGTGTGTCTTCCGAGAAAATTCTTCTTATCCTAAGCATTGCTGTCATTGCCCGTTCTCTTTGCTACAGGGAGGTTTGGGAGCTAGACCCTCCAGAAGTAGTGAACTCAGTCCTGCAGTATGCTGCCTGGGGAGTGCAGGGCCAACAACTGGTAAGAACATGTCAAAAATACATTTCACAGCCTCACTCTGCCTTTCAGCACTGCTTTGCTTTACTTGCATTAGATATATTACATTTCAGGGTCAGTGAAAATGAATTAATTTGAATTTGAAATCATGCATGTAGTTATTTAGGTGTTATATCTGTTTAAGCTTAAGAGTAATTAAGTTATTATGATGTGTGAATCTTATATAAAACCACATTTTCATGAACATCTGACTACATTATTAACCTGTTAACACACTGGGTCAGCAGTAAACACACGTAAGGTTGCATTACATTTGTTACATAGATAACTAAATGACTTAAAGTCATTCAAAGTCATTTATTTCTCTACTGTAGCCTGTAAAAAATTCATCTACAGCTCCAAGCCTGTGAATGTCACTTTGCCTTACGAACAGCGATGCATATTGTTGCACATTTCAGGATGTGTCTCATGTTTTTCTGCCTTTATTGAACTGTAAAGATGCTGTGGTTTTAATGCCAGGCATTTCTAATTCTCAATTTCCCGCTCTGCTTATAATGTACTCAGGTTCACATTTTGAGGGACCCTAATTAGATGCAAATTTTCTCCCATCATACTTTTTTTGTATTTATCTATGCCAGACAGATGGGGAGGCTTTTTTGTTGTTGACAGTAACACAGCACAGTAGAACTGTTTTGTCCATATTTCCCAAATTTCAGTGTGGAATATTTGAGTATAAATCAAATATGACTCCATTAAGAAGTCATTATGGTGATAAGGAGGTGACAGCTAGACAGATGTGAAGGATTCCAACTCATGTGACATGCAGAGCATTATTAACAAGAAGTGTATTTCGAAACAATGATAGGTGTGTTTTGTGAAGAGGTTGTAAGTGAACCACTTAGCAGTGGTTTGGGTATTTGTGCACTCCTATTAGTAGGATAGAAAGTTAGAAGGTTGCATAGAGAATATGAGTTGCAAATCTCAAGCAGTGGACACACATAGTTACACAAAATATTGGAATAAGGACTTTTTCCAGTTTGAAAATGTGTCTAGTTAGGCCTTTTTCTGATTCCCTCATAAGTATTTACATTATTAGCATGGAGGTGATCAGGTCTACAATATTCTTTTCAGTTTTTACTCAAACAGCTAATCACACAAAATCTCCACACAACCATGTATCAATTCAAATAACCAGTATTTGCTTTTATCTTTTTAACATGAGCAATGTTAACTGTAAAAATGCCCTGTGTCCTCATTTCTAACCACATAATGAAATTTGTAGGATGTGTCGGGAGCGTTAGCACATCTGCACAGATGTGGACATTTTAGTACTTCTTCTACTTCCAGCATCTATTATGTGCCGCAATAATAATAATAAGCTAATTATCTTAACTCCACAGTTGTAGTAACACGTCCTCATGTATTAGGAGAGAAACTTCCTTAGATCTGCTTTTAAGTCATAATGTCTCTGAAGCCTTTGGCACATGCACAGACTGCTACTGGACTGATGATATCTTGATGCCTACCAGTCAGGTCGCTGACTGTGAGAAGCTATTTGCTAATGAATTTTTATGAAAGATCACCTAAGGCCATAGACTTCTTGCTCTTTGGATGGGCCAACGACGATTAGGTTCCCATCTGAAACAGACTTGAAGCTGTGTAACGTTGAGAATTTGAGCAGATGGATTTAGACTTTGACAAATGTGTCCAATGAGTTCAACACAGGTTTTCCTTCAGAGAAAAATATGTAGTATTAGATGCATGGTGAGTAAAAGATGATGGCAGTAGACATATATTGTTTTATTTCAGTTAACAATTGTAGGTTTATATGGTTGTTTTTTGTGTTGTCCCAAACTGCTATGTATGTTACATGTTTGGAAATAAAGGTAAAACAAAGTTATTCCTCATAACCACAAAAGTTGCCTGGGAATAAACCTGGATTTCTACTTTGTCAAAATTATACAGTGATACTTATCTGAACCTCCACGAATCCACTGCACACAAGTACTACCAATAGCTAATATAAGCAGTAAGCAAATACACATATTGAAAGTACAGCCTTTTCCTCTTAATAAATGAAATCATCAAAAAAGCATTTTGTATTCACTCATGTTTTCTTTGTGTAATCTTAAAATTTGTTGTATGATCTAAATCATTTAAGTGTGACGAATATGAAAAAAACTTGACACTGTTAACAACGTTTACAGCCATGTAAACGTCTGCCTCGGCCATGTACACGTGTTTTTCTTTCTCACAGCATTTCACCGTCCTTCACTGTACCATGTAAGATTGAACTCATGTGCTTTGTCTTTCCAGGTCTACATATTTGAAAATAACATCTACTACCAATCTGATGTCAAGAGTAACTCTCTTAGGCTGACATCCTCAGGGAAGGAAGGGGTCATCTTCAATGGGATTGCTGACTGGCTCTATGAAGGTACATATCAGCACCTCTTTATAAGTTCTAATTCTAATTCTAATAAGGTTTTACTGGTAGTTATTTGAAGAACACATATAAGGAAGCCTCAGTGACAACCAGGGGTTTGATGTCAGATAATGGTTTGGGTGACAAACTGCTTTGCCACAGTGGATTTTAAACATTGCTAAAGTGCAAATAACGACACTATCTAACTTAATTATCAAAGCATTGACACACTGTCTCATTAAGCTGAATATGCCTGTGTTTAGAAGTATTTCCTTATAAAAGACAGTGATTAAATATTCATAATGTTTGTTCTAGTGCAGATATCTCCCCGCTGGCTGTGAGGAGACATTTGATGTGCTTTAAGTAAACACACACCGGATACACTTTGGCCCATGTCTCAGGAGAAAATACATTTCTGTAAATCTTATTTAAATCGAAAAAGGCAAGCGGCCGCAGTTCCTTCCCTATGGTTCTGCCTTTTTTCTTTTTCATTCTTAATTAGATTTCTTAAGTATATTTGTTCAGCAATCAATGATCAGGGATGTTGACCCAACATTAGAGCTTCACAAGCTCGTTTAATAGCTCTTTTGTTGTAGCAACTTTTTTCTGCTTCATTGTGTTTGCAGAGTGTGTTTTTGTGTATAATTCTTATGGACTAAGTAATATCTTTCTTGGCAATTAGAACACACTTTACCTTTGTTATCACTTACATTTCATAGGAAATAAACAGTAACCACCTATATTATTACCAAAGTGACACAAATTAGTATCATCAACTGTAAATATTGTGTCATATTACAAGATGTTTTTAAAGCTAATAGAAATGTTTTACTAATAATAATTGTTTTCACAAGACCAATATTTCATTCTTATAATAAAAATCTTAAACGTAATCATAAATTGGATTAAAGACCCTCCCCACTCACATTTATAGGCATATATTAATACTCTGCTATCAAAAACATATTGTCTGACAGTTTTCTTTTTATGAAAAAGTCCAATAAAGCTTTGATAAAAGTTTAGAAAGAGATCTGGTCTGTCTCCCTCATTGTAAATTCCAGGATCTATGAATATATTAGATGCAGTTTCATGGCTCCACCCACCACAGCCACTTTACCGGTGAATAAACTGTATGCGACAATACTTTAGAAAACGAAGATATTAGAAATATGCAAAATATCCGTAAATGTTTGGTCCTCTGTTGGAAGCAGAGTAGGATGATGAGTCTGTTTTTCAGCAAAACTGACCTTTGGCAGACACTTCGGAGTGGTAGGCATCCTATTTTTAATACCATTGTCTGCAGCAGACTCTTTTTTTAAAAATGGCTGATTTTAGCGAGCGGACACTAATGCAAGAGATATGTTATATAACACAACAGTGTTTTTACTTTGGATAAGTATAAATACTTAGAAGCTGACTCCCACTGGCTGTAGGTGTCCCAGAATAAGTGTCTTAGCAAAAACCTGTGACTTTTGCATTACGTTGAGAAAAGACTCCTGGCTGAGTCTCTCAGCATCCTTTGGTGTATAACCACAATATCAACAAATAATTTCTAGCCAAATCCGTCCTGGCTGACTTCAGGTCAGCGGTTGCAGGTATCAGGTTTCAGCAGGCAGCCCCAAGCTTTGAACTGTGATTGGTTTGATCTTGTGATGTAGATTATCTTGTATTTTTAAATCTCGTTTTTCAGGACACAAACATTAACTATGCTCTTTAGCAGGAAAATGTCACTGAAAAAGACACATACACCAGCCAGTTGAGTCATGGCAACTGGACTTCTTTCTTATAAGGTGAGACATTTCGTTCTGCATCCACAGAACAGGGAAGTTGGCAGCATGGTAGGTTGAAGATATTTTTGTCGGAGGCCTCCACCTCTGTTGAGTGAGGGGTTGTTCATTTGCACATGCAAAGCTTCCCTCACTCCTCTCAAAACACCTGTCTTCTCTATCCAGTATTTGTACATTTTGGTCCATAAATTCAGGTTGTTCCGTGGACCTTTTCCTGGAAGAGGATCCTGCCTTGTTAAAGGACCACTTGGGATATCCACAGGTTTTAAGAGCTGTCTTCAGATGCCTGTCTTCCTTATTTTTGGCTTCTGTGGTGGTGGGAATGTTCTCTGCTCTATGGTACAGAGTCCTGATTGGTCCTAGTTTATGTTGTAGTGGGTGATGTGAGTCAAACAACAGATGTTGTTCTGTTCACTTCTATATCCAGCTTTCTAGCAGTCCCGATGATAACCGCACAGTCCTGGAAAGCCAGCTGGTTATCTCTGGAGTCGTCCCTGGTAAAACCAACCTGGAGGATAAATTGTGGTCACTAGCGAACTTCCCTCAGATCGACAAAGTTCTGTGGATGCAGAATGAAACGTCTCTACCCTAAAGAAAGAAGTCCAGTTGCCATGACTCAACTTTCAGACAACTTCACCTGGATGACTGAGAATCTTCACAGACATCCAATAGAATAGATGTCAGAAAATTGAGAGCATATAAAAATAAGAAAAACACACTTTTGAGGTCTTAATAAAAATCCAGAACAGTAATACATTTATTAATACAGAGCTTTTAAAGATATTCAAAATTTTACAACTAAAATTTTAGATTAGATTAGAAATAAAGGCTTTTATACCAGCAATGTTGGTATAAGTGTATAAAACACTTTTAAAATGCTTTTGTCGAGAGTTAGCAACATAAAGTTGTATGTCATCAGCATAGCAGTGGAATTCATGAAAATTTACATGCAGGACTTGCAAGGTGAGTTACATGCAGGTGTAATGTTGCTGTTTACCTTATCTCGATTTTTGTTAATGTAATAACAGTAACTAATACAAATATAGACTAACGCATGTACTCATGATTTTGATATATGGCTGAAATATACTGCGATTAAAAGCTGCCAATGTAGAATTTGAAAATAAACTTGGGTAGTGTCATTATCTTTGGGTTTTTAAAATGCAATGCTGATTTCTGATCTGAAAAAGAAACACATTCTTTGTTTCCTTTCAAACAGAGGAGATCCTTCAGAACCATGTGGCACACTGGTGGTCACCTGACGGAGAAAGATTGGCCTTCCTGGTCCTCAATGACAGTCTGGTACCCAACATGGCTTTACCTCGTTTCACTGGCATGGCATACCCCAAAGGAAAACAGTATCCATACCCCAAGGTAAAAAATGTAGAAACGATAGTGTACAAGGTGTAATGATACTTTATCGATGCTATGGGTGATGGCTCAATCTCCGTTTCTAACCCACACATATGAAGTAGGCACAGTATCTTCTTCCTTCTCTTGTGTGAACACAATTAACACGCACATAGAACCGAACAAGACCAGCTTTCCCCCCACAATGGGTTTTAAGAAATTATGGTTGTATTAGTACTGTACTAACTGCACTATTTGTGCTTTGATATTTGGGTACTTATTTTCTCATTGTAGTTTGACACTTTAAAAGCAAAAGGCCTAGAGAGAAAAAGTATAAAAACTGTTTTTTTGTGTCAGTGTGTGTGTTGCCAACACTGTCCTTCAGTGTTCACTCATACATGGAGCATGATCACCGTGAAAGAGGCAGGGAACCAATTACCTCACTTGAACAGAATGCAATGCACTACAGTGATCATACAACCAAGTTCCACAAAGTAGCTGACTAGCTAACAGCGCTGCTCATATTTGATTTAAAACAAAGAGAACAGTTGTTCTTTCTGTAGGTCTTTCTGAAGGGCTCTCAACAAAAAGTACATCGGATGTCTTTTTGGTGAAGCATGGGCAGTCAAAGTCCTGGAGAGTGAGCTGTTCGTGCAAAAGACAGAGTATACAGACCAACAAATTAACTCTAGAATGAATTTAACATTATGTGGCACTGATCCCTACAATGATTTAATGTGTGAAGGATGTTTTTTTTTCCTGGATTTGTAGAATAAACACATACAAATGAGACCACTGACAATGCAAATGCCTGTTGTTTATTGCTGTAATTTACAAATGCTTCAGTGAAGTGTTTCTGCAATGCGTCATGCTTAATCAGCAGTCTTCTTCATGTGCGCTCTTTAGTTTGTCAGCCAAAACTCGACTCCTTATAGTGTCTGGATGACAACACATGTATTTTTCACAAATAATTATTCATTTGGAATCATTCTGCAGCCGTCACAGACATCTGAATCTTAAATAATTCATTTTTGCCACTGAAATGATGGGAGGCTTTTGTCTAAAAGTCCGGACTGTTGGTTTCTGCACACAGGCTGGCCAACCCAACCCAGTGGTGAAGCTCCATGTTGTCAATCTTTATGGGCCGACGCACACGCTGGAGCTCATGCCTCCAGAGACACTCAAACTACGGTGAGAGAAGCTGCATGTTGTTTGTCAAACTTTTGCATCAGCTCCTGTGCCAGCTTTTGACATTTCAAACTTTGGATGATTATTTTTTCTTACTAGTCACTTGGCAACTTTAATTGGGGAATTTTGTGCACTGCTAGTTGCTGCAGCATTTCTTTGCACTTACCGTAGTTGGAACTTCTTTCAGTTAAGTTCAGCAATGAGCTAATGAGCTAATAAAACACCATGAAAGAACTGTGTAGGAGAGACATGACTGACTGAAAGCAGCAGCTTGCCGGTGAAGTCATTTGGTAAAGTTGTAAGAACCAGGAAGCTTGTGTCACAATCTTAAAAAAATGAAGTTATCTGGTAACACAAAAATGTCACACTTTTCTAAGAACAATACATTTCTCTGACAGCGTACATATACTTACAGAACGCCAAATAACTAGTGCAATTCTAATGTTTTTCACAGGGAACATTATGTGACTATGGTGAAGTGGATCAGCAAGACCAAGACATCTGTTAGGTGGTTGAACCGAGCCCAGAATATCTCCATCCTGACTGTGTGTGACACTACAACTGGAGCCTGTGTCACGGTGTGTGTGTAAGAAAGAGATTAAAGAGAGACTGGAAAAGTGTTCTTTGTTAGTAAAGGAAGCTGGAAATGTTAATGTCTATTAAATCTACTCTGAAGATTCTTTGCAGCTTTACTGAAGTTCCTCTGCTGTGCAGTGCAGGATGAGACATTGAATTCATGTAAGGTTAAGTAGTGCTTCTCAGTGTGGAGTGTTCTTTGCAAGAGTTATACTATACTTGATCAAGTCTCGTTCTGATCTGAATTGATCTCCAAGGTAACACGAAATTCTTTTGTTTTTAAAGAGCACTAGTTTTTTTAATATTTCTTTTATTTTTATAGTAGCTATTTTCTTTATTGTGCGTCAAATAGGAGCTAAGTAAGAATGGCAAAAATTATGATCTAGTATTTAGGATTATCTACTATTTATCTTAGATAAAAGAAGTTCTCATTAATAGCAATATGTCATGCATAGATTTAAGCACATTTGCATATGTTTAATGTCTTAATTTCATGTGGGGTATGAATATTTTGGAATACAGAATCTATTGAAGTTCAGAGAAAATGAAATCATGTTAGAATTTAAAACCAATAGAAAACTAAAAGAACCAAAAGAATTTTGCTTCAAAACCTACTTCTTTCTATACAATCAATGGAACAGGATCCACTGTGTCAGTGGAGCTGTTCCCTGTTAATTTAAGAAATGTATGAAATCAGTTAATGTTTTATTGTAAAAATCCAAACACATTTCCTCAAAAGCAAATGGAATTTGCACTTTAACGTAGAAGTCTGTCCATTAAAAACATAATTGTTAATCATTAACAGACATAGAGACAATCAAATAACATGTAGCTTATTATGTTCTATATAATTCTTTAAGTCCATTTACATGTGTTTATACATAATACATAATAACATTATAATTTAGCGTCAGTGTCACACTAATAGTTTTATGCCTGACAGCATGCACATTTCATTGATCTTATTCATTAATTGTTGCAGCCTTACTTAAAGGCTGTAGATTACTACTGGTAAATAACTGAAGATTATATGTTTGCACTTACATTTGATCACATAAGCCCACTGTTTAATCCATTCCTTACCAGTGATTGATGTAAGGGTTAGTGACAGTGACCAATACCAAAAAAGCTCCAGACAGTATCCTGACTAACTTGTTGGCCTCTTAGTCATTAGCTCACCAGCTACGATAGTTGACCAAATAGCCATATGTCATATAGCACCTCCTATTTTACTTAAACGTGTGTGTCTTTTTGGTGCTGGGACCGGGCCTTTACCGGTTTGTCCGTAATTATTTGACTTGAAAAAAAAAATGCTGCTGAAATTGCAGCACATCTGCTAGAAGTCTTTCCATATTCTCCCCATATCTGGATGACACAAAGCGGTGTTAACCCCGCAGTTGAACTGTGGGACTCAGCGGGCTGCTCACCAATTCTGTGGCTCCTGATTTGGTGTGATTTGCATGAACAAACATGCCGCGCAGCCAAGAGGCAGCTTAGCTCAGGCCTGGACACAGCGTCCAGAATCCCCTGCCAAAACTCTGGCTCCCGCTCATGCATATTGGTTTGAAATGAGGGCTCAGACTGGGAATGGTGTCCCCAGTGGCGTGTTAAAATAAACTGCAAAATAAAGGGTCCATTATCTGACAGATGATTCTGTCTGAAAACCATTCCACGGAAGAGTTCCTCCAAAGTATAAAATACAGAATGTGATAAAACACTTTGCTGATGTAAATAAAACATGTAGTGAATTCTATCATCGCACTGTATCTATAACTGTGCTCTGTTGTTTACAATTTTAAAACATCTATGTACCAAGTAGAAGCAGAAGGGCAGTAAAAGTTGTCAGAATTTTGGATGAGCTGAGTGAATAACAGCAGTCTGACATTTTGTTCTAACGTATTTTCCAGAGACACGAAGAAAGCTCTGAGCTCTGGCTTTCCAAGCAGGTAAGTTTCTCTCCATATGTGTGTCTCCAAGCACTGAAACTTCACTGAATGGCACCTCTGCCTTAATATTATTGTCCTATCCATCCACCGTGACCTCCCTTCACTGGTCTTCTCATTCTTAGACATCTGCTGACTTCCTGCTTTGCTCCTGCCACTAGCGGTTACAGAACCATGCAATGTAACTAAGAGTCAGAATAATCTGCTAAGGAAGGACTGATTCATCTCCAAAATGTGTGCTTGTCTAGTATTGTCATTGGCATACAAACAATAACCTGCCTACAAATGTATCACTGGTTCCATTTAGATGCATGGAAATGACTATTATTTCTCTGGGTCCTTAGAAACGCACATTATATTATTTGTTTTCAAAATAAAACATTGCAGTCTCTACTCATCTCTTGCATGTTTTATGTAGTCAGACTTGGGAGGCAGAGGCAAAGGCAGATGAGAGAACATTACTGGCAGGATTTGTTCATACAGCCCTGCAGCCGTACACGGTTGGCTGCAGCATTGGCTAATTTAACCACTCGACAGTCATGGCAATCATGGCTTGTCTTTGTTAAGGTGGTAATCTGCTAGATGCTTATTTACAGACTGTGAGGTTGTGTTGGTGTACAGACAGGGGAGCAACTGTGAATATATTTTATATGTAAGATTGTCACATAAGACATCTGAGATCCACTGCACTTTCCTTGGAAATGTGGAGAGGCTCATTCTGGGTAAACTCTCTCCATCTGAGGCGGAATTAGTCTGAGTAACAGAGTGAGATCATTTTTCAGTGTCGGGTTCAGAGATTTGAACTTTTCAAATATGAGCTGTTTAGTTAAGCAGTGCTTCAGTACACAGCATAAAGATGTGCTTTTTTGGATGAGTGTAAAATATCTAATGAGGTTGATAAGATTTTCTCTTTTTTTCCACTTTGCAGTGAATTGCAGTGCTATGATTTTTCTGCTGGTCAAGTTCAGTAATGAAAGAAATATTCAAATTCAGAAGCAGCAATACCAAAATGTAAATTACTTAAATAAATTTTGTACTAAAAACCTATGTTCTACAATACAGTGTAATACAATATTAAGCAGTAAGTAACAATACAATAGAGTAGAGCTGTCAAAAAGACGTGCTCAGATGTAAAGCAATTATGCAACACACATTTAAATACAAATATCAGTACATAACACAATATATTCTGTGGATTCAGATATCACTTCAGACCACACTGACTGGTGAAGTCAAATAGACTGATTGGTGTACGCTATGTTTCACGTTTCCAATTAATTATAATTAATACTTTTATTAATAATATACCTATGAATTAATTCTAATTTTCTGATGTCCCCAAATGTAATGTAAAACTACTACTACTACTACTAATCCACCAGAACCATTTTGATGACATTATTTTGTTAGATTTCTGTTTACATAGACTAAGTTATTTTTCTCATATTGAGTACATTGTTATTCACGTTTAAAAAAACAAAACAATGCACATGTGTAAATGTTCTTTGTTACTTTTAAACGGATTGAGTTTCAGATCATGTTAATACTACTCTTTTTTTCCAGAGGCCAATGTTTACATGTTTTTTCATATGAAATTGTTCCGGATTACTGCTTTTAGAGTGAAGTGGTTTGACTGTGGAGATCATTTTCACATCTCTCATCATATTTAGTTTTAATCAATACATAAACATGATTACGGCTAAAAAAATACAACTTTAGATAAAAAGTTATTCAGCTAAGTTAGAAAAACTGTAGAGAATCTAATGGTTATTTTCTTTGTGCAGAACCAAGAGCCGGTGTTCTCCAAAGACGGCACCAGATTCTTCCTGACTGTCCCGGTCAAACAAGGAGGACGTGGAGAGTTTCATCACATCGCTATGTTCACTACACAGGTAGAGGTTGAATTTAGACACAACCATCCCTTAAGTTATCAAGCATTCATACACAAAGACAAGGTGATCCATAGGTTGAATGTCAAACAAAAAAAAAAGTATTTTTGCTCGAAGATACAACTTCTAAGATTTAGTGACTTCTAGTGGTAAGCTGTGGATTGCAACCATCTCAATATGCCATCCCCCCACCCCTGCCTTTCTAAGCATGAGAGAGTCTACGGTGACCATTAGGTCCCATGTTGTCTTCTACTTCTAAATCGAATAGCAGTTTGTGAAGTGATGAGCTTAGTTTAGAGATTTCAACACGGAAACAAAATTCTCTCCTTTAGAGCCTGGCCTACTGTAGAAACATGGTGGTGCAACATGGCAGCCTCCATGAAAGGGGCCCCACTCCCTATGTAGATAAGAAAGCAACTTCATCAAGTGGTACCATAAACCAGAAACAAATTTGTGGGGGCAGGCATGAGAGAAGGACACCACCTCCTTCCAGGATCCTCCTGCCAGGCCTTCATTATTGTGAAAAACTTTAGTCCTGCAAAACCCAAGACTCCTAGCTGTCACAAAAGATGCCGCTGTTTGTGGGCATTTACATTTCTTTGTTGCTCGTTTGCTCAGATGTAAACTGTAGTCTCTGCGTTATTTTTGCTTTTAATATTTCAGCCAGTCCTCTGAGTTTTCTAAAGTTGAGTGTCGTCTGTTCCTGCAAAAGGATTCTCTGGTGAGGATGCTCTCAAACAGCTGAGACCTGAGCGTACGGCATCAAGTGAATTATTAGACGGTGCTTAGCAAGTTTAGATACTGTAAATGTGTTTGCTTTTATGTGTCTCAGTTTAGAGCAGATCAAAATGAAGTCCGGCATCTAACATCAGGAAACTGGGAGGTGACCAGGATCATTGCCTATGATGAGAATTCTGACAACCTGTAAGTTGCACTTGTTTGAAACATGCACAGTGAACCCTTTGCTCGTCAATTCACCAATTTGGATAACATATGTGTACTGTACACAAAATAGTGTGTTGTTTCCTATTTAAATTGTGAAATTAAAGGAAAAAAATCTGATTATGAAGTCCAGTGTTTAATTTAACATGTCCATTCCTTGTTGCCTTTTATTTCTGCTGGCAGCTATTTTCTCAGCACAGAGGGTTCATCACGAAGACGGCAACTGTACAGGTTTGTTGTGCTGGCGACAGCTGTAGCATTTGTTTCTTAAGTGGAATCAAAGAGGGTTTTCATTGAAATTTCTGCATTTTCTTCTTAATTAATGCTATATTTACAATACAGGATAAGTATTTTTGTGTCAAACTGAAATGGGAAACACAACAAACTGTTAGAACAAACTGTAATTTTTTTTTTCACATTTTGAATTTTTCAGACAATTTAAAAAATTAGCAAACTATCAGCCAGAGCCTAGACAAGTAAAACCTTTTAGCTTGTTTCATTGTTTCATTGCTATTTTTGGTCCCTAACCATAATCCAAGGTTAACGTAATACCTAGACTAGCCTTGATGGTCCTTTTGTACCCCTTTGTCCTAATTTGTGTTTTGTCTTCCTCTTTTTTTGTCAGTGTTAAAACTGTGGGTCTGTTCCCACGACGGTGTTTAACGTGTGAATTAAATAAAGCTCACTGTCTGTACTTTGATGCCGACATCAGCCCCACAAACCAGCACATCATCCTCCACTGTAAAGGTAGGACAGCCAGAATCCTCCTTGGCAGCAAATGCATATATTTTAGTGGTGGGCATAGATTAATTTTTTTTATCTAGATTAATCTCACTGTAATCTTGGAATTAATCTAGATTAATCTAGATTAAAATGGCTCATTTGAATTCTGCCG
>JAUYWH010000013.1:18691721-18710138 GCA_034779795.1 Ctenopoma multispine
AATATCAAGGTGAAAGTCATCATAGCTTGCGTAGTATAGACCCAGCTCCCAACCCAACTTTGTGAATAGATTAACGGTGATATTTTTTTTATCGCCCGATAAGAGTCTCACGTTAACGCAGCACGTTAACGCCTATAACGGCCCACCACTAATATATTTTCTATTATGTGACATATTTCCAAGTGAAACTGAACACAGTTTGATTTAGTTCATATAAAGCATGTCGGACTTAAAGAATCAGTTTGGGGCAGAATATACAACTCTTTCTTTATGAAAAATTATGTTTCTATACAACTAAAGTGCAAGCACAAATACTATGTTTCATGAGGAAAGTAATGACTACCCATGGTAAAAAATATCACCTGGTATACAGCTGTTCCCCCACAGTTACTATAACCTAATACGAAACAGCCAAACACAGCATTATTGCAATAACATAAGTGCAGTAGTGGTTCCATTCATTCATCAACTAAAATTAAATTACATGTCTTTACAATACACACAAACACAACTGCAGATAATAACATATAATATATATTTTTAAATTGGCATATTAATAAAGTGCATTGTGCCTTTTATTCAGCTAGTTTCTTACACCAGTTACATGTACTGTGATCATCTGTCAGCAGTTTTTCCATTGTAATCTGTCATCCTCCAACTATTCAATTTTAAATTCATCTCTCATCAGTTTCAAATGAGAGGCATAAAATTAAAACAATTAGCCACTCTTTTGTGCATAATTACTTTTAGCTAGCGTTAGTTGGCAGTGAGTAGCTTATTTAATAGAGGGTAACTCTTCATATTGTTTGTGGTTTCAATTTATTTTGAGCAGATGAGACTGCTTCATGCACAGAAGCATTTGGGCTTTGGCAAGGTGATTTATTGGACAATAACACAGTCCCCTTTCCCAAATGCAATAAAAAAATGGAAATGACTTGTTGTCTTCAGAGGGCCAAGTTTACATAATCCTGACAACCTTGTCCTGATAACTGTTTTCATCAAGAGCAACACAAGCCTTTTTAATTCCCCTCATTAAGTACTTCTGATTGGTTTAGTGCTTTCAAGGCGTATGTACATAATGGCACCTTTTCTTCGTGTGATACAGGTAATGCAAAGGTCATATAACCTACTGACAGATATGTGGAAGAAAGGAAATAAAGATAGAGCACTTTTGTGTTTTAGAGCAAAGAAAGCAGGGTGGGATGGACATGGCGTTGGTGAAAGACAGATTGAGCCGCTGCTCAGCTATTGAGAAAACCTGCCACCCTGTTTACCTCTGACTATGTATTTCAAAAAAGGATATTGAACAGAACTGACTTTGACAGCCTGCAGCTATTATAGAGGGAATGTGAGTGACCTTTAACCTCTTATTTATATAGGGAAGATAGGGGAGGTGGTAAGCAATATTGAAAAACAAGTCAACTGTCTTGCATTTGCAACCTGTGGGTGAGTGGTAACCTGTTGCACATAAATAACACTTCTTAAAATGACATCCTTCTGCAACTAAACTGCAAACATTGTAGCAAATATAATCACTAGTGCTATATTTATTAACAAAAAGCAAATTGAAAGGGGCAGGTGAGGTGATATCTAAAGGAGAGAGAATTGAATGAAATATTTCGCACCACAGTGTTTAGGGAAGATGCGCATGTTGGTTAAGGTTAGGAAAAGATAGTGGTTAAAGATGAATTAACTTTACATTAGTGTGTGATGTTATGTGAAATTGTGTTATTATTCCTGTTTCTTTCTACATCTCTTCAGTTCACATTTCTGTTTTAAACTCCCATCATCTCAGCCAACATATTTAACCTTCACTGTTGTAATATGATAATATGGCCCCATATTAACATTGTAGTCAGAAAACTAGATGTACTGCAAAACTGGATATTTTGGCAGAAACAAAGGTTCTGAATATTGTGGTTATGATTAGGTTCCCATCTAGGATTTCTCTTGTTAAACTTTAAAATTATTCTTCAAAATCTTTGCACGACACACATAATTCTTCAATCAGGATCACAGAGTAACAGAATAATGTGTCTTCTCCTTTTGTACGTAGGTCCTGGAGCGCCTACTGTGATCTTACACAGCCTCAACAATTCAAGTAAGAACTCGATTAAGTTATATGGGAGTGACGGGTATGCGATGGCCATCTTAATTATAGTCTGCAGGGTGGCTTAGTTTTTAATGAGAAAACCGAGACTGAACCATCTGACACATCTGTCCAGCTGAAGAATTCCTAGTTACAAGTTATTAGAGCTATGAAAAAAAGTGACTTTGCTCTTGTTAAGTTTACAAAAAGTGAGCCATTTCCTGTGGCTTTACTCTCTGATCTAAGAATTAGCTTGTAATCATCCCAAATAAGTCCCTTAATTCTTTGCATTTACTACTATAGAATTTAGTTTACTCTTAATTATAAAATTGCTGAAGTACTAGTGTTTCAAAACTCAACATGCTTCAGAGACGCCTTCTCAGAGCAGCAACAGCTGCTTTTATCTGAATAAACTTCCTATCTGTTCATTTACGTCCTACAACCTGTGCCCTTTGTCTGTATTGCTTGGCCCCAAAACACAGACAGGCAAAGTAAATGGCAGGATAAGGGAACGGTTGGAGTGCTGTGCTGGTCGACAGCTATAATGATGACCAGTACATCTCTTAGCTCATAATAGTCAGTAATGCCAGGTAATTCACAGACAGTCTTAACAGCTTGTAGAGTGAAGACCACTAGATTTGCTGAATTTTGTGGACCAACCCTACCCCACTGCATGCAGTCAGTTCCCCCTGTCAGTCAGTGTTTTTCTTTGTTTCTGGCACTATGAGCTGAAGTGCATTCAAACACCTACGGAATCATATATCCTCCAACTTCACCGGCCATTTGTCCCAAACCTCGATTTGGTTGGTATCAGGCATAGAAACATCTGGCTTAGGTTTAAGCACTAAATAAACGTGGTTAGGTTACAAACACTGACTGCTTTCCTAACTTCACACCATGTTCATAACAAGACACACATGACATTCTGACTGGTCATCAATAGAAAGTTTGTCTTATGGTGGATTCAAACTCCAGTGTGAATGTCCTGTGCTTTGCTGTGCCACCCATCCATATCTTAGACGTGTACATTTGCATATATCCATGGTTACATGGGTTATTTGCATAGATTTGAAGGTTAACTGAAAAGGCTTTGACAAGGTTTGAAAAGGTGTTCTGCTGTAGTGTCTGGGTGTAATAAAATGAGTTCACTGTGGATGCAATGTCCATTTTCAATGCCAATATTAATGTTACCTACATGATTGTTTGGTTTGTCCCTGGTGTGGCACTAGGTTTTCTTGAAAGATTTAATTGGGATTATGTCTTAATGAGTCCATACAGTAAATCTATCACTCCGTACATTGCGTTTTGGGCAGTGATAATTTCCATTTGGCCATTTTCCATATTATCATTTACTTGAAAATTTGAATTTGAAATTCTTGTGGATGAATCTGTTAGAGTTGTTTGAGTTGAAGTTTCCTTTTTAGCAACTGGCCTTCTGTCTGAGCCAACAGCATATGTTTCTGATGATTCTGCTATTTTTTTTTCATCTTCCTTTCCCACAATCAACCAACACACACATACACTCACTCTGTGCACACAGACCTACTGTGCACACATGCTTCTTCCTGTTATCCATTCCTTCATGTCTATCAGTGTTGTTTTTTTTTCCTCCAAAAAAAGTTAACAGCTGTGCTGCAGAGAAGCAAGCAATTTGCTCAGGGTTATTTGGATAGGCCATCCATCCACAGCTGGGAACTCTAGGCCCCTGGCGGTTTCATAATGAGACGTCTATTGATTTTGGGTTTTCCATTAGAAATGCTGGATGAATTTCATTTCATTTAGCTGCTTCTCAGATGGTTTGAATGGAAAAAAATGGTCAAATCAGAGAGTCATTGTTTATTTTGTGTGGAGAAAATAGCAGGGCTCCTGTTTTTTAGGCCAGAGTGAGCAGGCTGTGGGTAAAAGGCCTTTTCAGAAATGAAACCTTTTGACTGTCATTTTTCTGTTCTCATCCAAGGTTAACAGTAGCATAAATGACCAGGTCATCATAAGTTGAATTAGGGTCACTAGCAAATTACTTACTTTCCTGTACAAGATTTAGAGATTTTCTGTGAGTGAGGTGTTTCACGCATTCTTCTCTTTGATTCAGAAGCTTAATTTGAAAGCTTAGCTGTAATTCAACGTACAATCCTATAAATTAGAACTTTCTCTTTGATTTTCAACAGTTAAACCTCAAAAGAGATGGAATCCAGGAATGTATTCAGCTCCACAAACCATTTGAATTTACCATTAAATGAGATTCAGATATTATCTAATATACCTAAACTTTCCATCTCATCTTATTTTATCAGCAGCTCGAAAGGCAAATCCTCGTACTATTATACATCATTTATATGCAGTGAGTCCTAGATTACTGGCAGCAGTCGTGGGTCTCCTTCTTCACTTAAACACATTGCCCTCATCTTTACAGATTACTACATCCTTGAGAACAATTCTCTGCTGAAGGCAGCCTTGAAGTACAAAAGGATCCAACTGACTGACTTCAGAACTGTTCCAATTGAACATTTTGGTGAGAGTAAAATATTGGTTTCTGTACTGTTGCTGTGAGTGACAGATGAATTAGTGGTACACTTAGCGTCTCTTTCATTTCTTTTTACAGACTTACCCTTGAAGATCTCCTACCCACCAGACTTCTCTGATTCCCGGCACTATGGACTACTTGTGTTGGTGTATGTAGCACTTAGAGCAACGGCAAACAGACCAATATGCTTTGGTCTGTATGCCACAGACAGGTTGTGCAAGTCAGAAATAATTAAGTAAAAAGATGAGCTCTTTCATCTTTTCATATATTTAATTTGACCAAAAAACCACAGTAACCAGGCTACTTGTGTAACACTCCAAAATTACACAAACGTTCCAGTGGTTTCACTAAACCATTCAAACACATTGACTCAAAGTTCTCATTTAACTGCTGAATTAAGGTTCTCTGAGTTTGACATACTGTATGTCCCATTCTCTCTTCAGTGACAGCGCCCCCGGTGGTCAGGCTGTGAGTGACCGCTTCTCTCTCAGCTGGGACTCTATCCTGGTCAGCTCTGACAACATCATCGTGGCTCAACTGGACGGTCGGGGCAGTGGCTTCCAGGGTCAGAGGATCCTGCACGAAGTTCACCAGAGACTGGGAACCGTTGACGTTCAGGACCAGATTGCAGCAGTCGAGTATGTTGTCAAATTGGTCTGATTATACTTTTACAACCAAGTATACAATTCTGCAGAGGAACTGTCACACATACTAATATTTTAGTACATTTTCAGTACATCATCATCGTTTTAATCTAGTACACACACTAATGTGTTTAAGCATAGTACGACTACCTGTTGTACAGTTAAATATATTATATTCAATTTTACTTTGAAATAAAAATTTAAATAAACTGACATGAAAATAAGAGATTTTCACTCCCAGGCTATAGAATAGTGACACTTTGTCAAGTACTCAGCGTCTCATAAAGGTCATCATTTGCTTACAGTAAATATGGAACACACAGGAATGTCAGTCAAATGCAATTTTAACCCAACCATGAATTCTTTCTTAGAGAAAAGATGTCTTATGGACATAATGGCCATTTCAGAGTCATAATCATCATTATTGTAAGGAAGAGCATATTTGATCTTTTTATTCAGACTTTCATTTTACTGCGTAACCGTATTTGTGCCTAAAGTCAACCACAGTATGATGTTTCCACAGCTGTAACTTGACATTCATTGTCATGACGCAGCTCTGACACGGCAGCTGGTATTTTGGTGCCATTTGAAGCAATGTCTAGCCGTTCCCATTCCCAGAGTGTCAAATGCTGAACCAAAGGGAACTTTAGTGTTAACGTAAGACACAAAAATGGGTTGACTATGCATCACTATTTTACACCCAGGGAATAAGGTGGTACAGACATAGGAGGGGACTTTATAATTTACTGACAACACTCCTAATGTAAACGTCCATTTAGTGAGATGAGCTATTGATTCTGTCACATGGTCTTTATTAGCTATCGATAGCAGGAGTTTGCTCAGAAAAATCAAGTTGTTCCCAAGTTATGGGTTGAAAGCTCCAGAACAGCAATTTGAGATGAGCTTGTTTTATCAATTGCTGCTTTTAAGGTTAACATTGACTTTGTTGAAGGGACTGTCCAACACTGTGTTTAACATTATGTGTTCAATTCAAACTTGTTTCACGACTCACTGGTTGCTGCTGCCTTAGCCATAATCTCCAAACACTCTTTTTCCTTTTAGCATTTTAGCTTCCAAGTGCAGCCAAGAAGAATAAAGCTGGCCCTGGTTTTGTTTGCAGACTCTGGAAATGTTCTGCTCCACTGTGGGTTTCTCTCCATTTTCACCCATTGTCTTATTATTGTTCCCCAGTTTGCAGGATTGAGGTTATGAAGTGTGTTATTACTTTCACCTGTTGATTGCTACTGGAGATATTAAATATTCAGCTTAAAGAGAAGAGAATCATACAGGCTTTTGCAGGATAATGAACATAGATGTGATTAATCTTGTGATCATTCATTTGTTCTTTGGGTTAATTGATAACTTGGTGGTAAATAGGAATGAGCTTCTTGTTTTATTCTTTAATTTCAGCAGTTAGCTTAATAAAACTACTGTTATTATCAGAGAAAAGTTACAACTCGCAGTGTGTTGCAACCTTTTGTGAAAACATAAAACAATTACGTTATCACTTTGCATTAATTAGCAAACATTGCTGAAATGATTAAAAGTTAGAGTCTGGCAACAGCAGGATTAGGTGTCAGAATATTTAACCAGATGATTTGCACCAGAGGCGGATCTAGAAATAAGACCTGGACACGATGGCAGCTTAAAGTTAAAAGACATTACAATCAAATGTGAAACCCACGTACATACAACGCTAAAATATGTCATCAATATGTAAAGGGTTAAATTAAGTTAAATGGAAGTGAAACAAGCTGGGGGGCCAAACTCTACCATAAAGGGGGCAGCTGCCTCCCCTTGCCACCTGTAGATCTGCCCCTGAGTAGCAAACAGACACATTGTTCTCCACTGATCCTCAGAGATGGTTACTGGAAGATTTGTCACAGAGCTGCTCTAATTTAAAAATGTGCAGGAGGATTGATCATGTTTACCCATGTCCATGTCGACACTACAGCTCACATATGTCTGCATGTGCTTTCGTTTTTTCCAGATACATGATGAAATTTCCATATATTGATCGCACACGGATAGCAGTGTTTGGAAAGGTGAGTCCATGCTCTTGCCAAAAACTAGATGTAAAGTAAATTCACTCTCCAGCACATATTTGCAAAATCCATGTCCATAAAAATGTTGTCAGCGTTGTCTTTCACACTAACAAATGTTTTTTTTTTTTTGACAAATTGCAGAAAGTACATATTTTAAATCCCACATTTCACTAAATCGTTTTGAGAGCTTCAAAAGACATGCTTTAAAGTGTCAAGAGGCTATTTTGTAAAAAAATTTCCAGTGAATGACTCCAGTGATGGAAATTCATTTTAACACGATATGGATTTAGAGATTGAAGTGTCGTAAAATGTTTCTGTGTGTTTGCTCAGGGTTATGGAGCGTACATAACATTAATGATGCTCAAGTCCACTGACAGCCTCTTTAAATGTGCATGTGCAATGTCACCGGTGACAGACTGGAAACTCTACGGTGAGTACAAAATCCCTGCATAAGCCCTGCATCATGGCAAATTGACTTTTGGATCTTATATCACATAAAGCTAAGATATCTTCTTCTTTTCCATCTGGCATGTCTAAGTAAACCATGTATAAAAACTGATTCTGTGTATGTGTGGAAGCAGAATGTAACTCTCATCAGCGTGCTGTAAAGAATCTGTTTACATTCTGACGGAAAGTGTTGAATGTGAGAGGACTCATTTATAGACCAGACTAAAGGACATTCTTTACAATCTAAAGAGGACACAGAGGATGCTTTCACCTACTCAAGGTGTTTATTCATTCCTCTTCATTGAAAGCGTTTCATTTGGGCTTAAGGTGGCAGGATCTCCACTTTGTTTGAGTACTGAAGCATTGTGTCACTGTTATAAGAATATATCGCTTCTCATTTGCACAGCATCAGCTTTCTCTGAGAGATACCTCGGCATGCCATTACGGGATGACAGCAGATATCAGGTGCGTGTTTTCTGCCTCCCTGCACTTGTTTGCCGTTGATCTTTGAAAAGCGTAACACCACTACCTACAGTTAAGCTCTCACAGTTACTGAACGTCGCCGCTATCAAAGTCAGAAGCAGCGATGCTTTTCCCTTTTCTTCTGTGTGTGTGTGTGTTTTTTTTTATACTCTGTAGGATTTTGTCACTCATCTCTCTTTGATAACCAAGCGCGCCGGTGTGTCAGATCACATGCAGGAGATTTTTTTTTTTTTTTGCCTGGCTCGTTCAGGCCTCCCACACAGACAAACTGTTTAGCTATCAGAGGTGTTTTCCGCAGTGAGGTAGAGCAAAAGAGTTTTTGTGCAAGCACACTGGAAAAATAAAAGCGAAACACAAATCTGTCCCGAACAATTCACTGCTCTCAGTATGATGCTCCTTTGCATTTCTGTTTGTAGACTGGATTTCACATCTTCACTTCACAGAGAATTTGTGCAAGCATAGAAATAACTGTAAATTGGAAAATCTCATACAGAATTAAATGATTGTTTCTATGTGTGCATGTAATCAGCATTTAATATAATTTATGACGGTGCCTTTCATTTGATGGTATGTGGTATCTTTTTTATTGCTTTTGTCAGTGCCAGTTATATCTATCAATCTACTACCTCCTGCTGTTTCTGATTTCCTCACAGTTTTCCAGCGTGTTGCAGAACGTTCAAGCACTGAGGGAGCAGACACTTATGCTGGTGCATGGCACAGCAGATGGTAAGAGAAAATAAATTGCAATAGAATGAAAATACTGTATCTGTGGTGCGTCACTGCTGAGCACAAAGAAGCAGGCAATCCTGGAAGGTAATGAGGCAAAATGGATTTTAATCAAAAGATAAAAGGATAGGTGGGTTATCTAAATTGATGCTGGGATTTCCAGAGGAAAACATTCACTGATGAACCATGCGTGTCAGATTTGTTGAGGTATTTCAGTCCAGCGTTTTTGTGCTTTATTTGCAGCCAACATCCACTTTCAGCACAGTGCTGAGCTCGTCAAGAACCTTGTGAAAGTTGGAGCGAACTACTCAATGCAGGTGTGTGTGTCACAGAAAATTCACAGGCAAGGCAAAGTCCTTCTGCTGCAAAAACAAACAGAATGCACATGTACATTTTCTATACTGCTTCTGCAGCACAGATACAATCATTTCCTAAGGGTGCCAGAGTGTGTTGTATCAGCCCAAAGACCCTATCAAACCTGCCAAATAAGATTCACAAACACGGCTGAAAATATGTCAGATTAATTCTTCTTCACAGAGGATTACAGGAATGGACATCAAACCTGCCTTTCTGTAACAGCCACAGTCTGTAGAAAAAAATGGTTGTTGAGGTTTTAACTTTCATACAGTAGAGTTCACCATCATCTGGTCTCGATTGTCTTAACTTGGGAAAATGTGTCTGTGTCTATACATGTGACAACCAACCATCATACATTGATATCAAGCGTAAGAATAACATTTCTTGGTTAGGGTTAGAGAAAGATTGTAGTTTAATGGAGAAAATGTCACTTAAGTAACCAGTGTTCTTGCTGCGTAACGTTAACCACACATAGGACTCTTTGTTCACCCTCTATCCATCCCAGCCACCTCCTTGCAACTCATTTTCCATTAATAAATGTGGTGCTTCATTCATTCAAAAATATGCTTCATCAACATAATCCATCTAGTATATTATGTTCCCTTGAAAAATAAACAGAACTATGGGATTTTCAGGAGACAGCATTAGTATTGTGTGTTTTGCTTTTATAATAGAAGAAACAGACATGAATCGTGGGGAGATAGATGGGGGGCCCTGCAGCAGAGGTACTCAGCCAGAATCAAAGCAGGAACATTCCCAGTTGCATTTCATGTTTATAAAGCACTAAACTACTATAGCAATACGAAAATGCAAATAGCACTTGACCCTGAATTTTTGGTCAATTAAAGACAGCAGAAAGAAACTGGAAACACTTTACTGACATATTATACTGTTATGAAACTGTTTCTAGTTCTACGGCAGCTATCTGTAGAGAAACTTATGTCCACCAACCCTATTTGTCTGCAAAGTTTTTGTCTATTAATTTATTTACCTTTACATCAACAGATCTACCCAGATGAGGGCCATTTCCTTACTCTGCAGAGTCACCAGCACCTCTATGCCACACTGACCAGTTTCTACCGAGAGTGTCTGAAGGAGGAGTTACTACCGCTGCCCGATGAAGAAGAGGAGGAGGAGGAGTAGGCGGGAGGCACTGAGGGTCAGAGCTTTGGCAGAGCTTGAGAGAAATTTGCTAAAATCCATCAAGGCCTTTCCTATTTGGACCAACTGTTTATCCAGACATGGACACTGAGTTAGAGCTGCTAATGCTCTCAAGTGTGTGTGTGTGTGTGTGTGTGTGTGTGAGTGTGCACGTGCGTGCATGCTCACAAACACTCCAGAGTGTGTATTAATGTGTTGACAAGATAAATAAAGGACACGACAGTGACACTTGCATTGCCGGGACAGGAGGTGGGGACCTGCCCTCTACCACTGCCCTGTTTCTCGGCAGAGCACGCAGAAGACTGCCTTCACCTTGTGCAGTCTTGTCTTGGCTGTAGTCATCCACACTTAACCAAGTGCATGGTTCTTTTTTCCTTCTCAGCTTCCCTCATTTTTGCCATGTTTGCAAAAAAGAACACAGTTGTACACTTTTGACGGCACCTCTCTACTTTATTTGTATTGTTGCACAAAGAAATGCTACAGGCGAAGAGGTTCACCACAACGAGCCGATCCCGAATAAGTGCAATTTTCTGCTGAAACCCTCTGCCATTGCCCACCCGAAATGGAATCGCACTTCATAGGTCAGACTCTATTGTACAGGGGTCTTGTGTAGACATGTACACTGCCTTATGAGGTTCAACATACTGTAATATTACTTGCCGGCATCAGTAGTCATCAATTAGCAGTGTCATGTTACCCTATGTCAACTCAGGTCCTCGAGACACAGCATTGCAGTCAGTTTAGAAGCAGTTTCAACACTATATTAACCGTATGGTGGTGATTAAGTTATGAATACTACATCAGGATAATGGAAAGTGGCCACACAGTTATTTCCAATTCAGGCCACACTGCAAAAGTTCTCTATCTTGATACTATATGTCATTTAATCTTGTTATCTTAAATCACGTATTGAAATCTCTAAGAAGGTTTGAGATCATTTTTAAGTGCATCTCCACCAGATTTAAGAACTTCCTTGAAATCAAGAGACATTTTTCCTTATTTTTGGACACTCTTAGTTCAAGAAAAAAACTAAAGTGAAAATATGGGTGTACCAAGATGGACAATTTTACAGTGTCAGTAAGGTGTTGCATGTCTACAGGGAATGTGTCAAGTGTTGCCACATTTTGTACAGTACAGCAGAGTGTGTACATAAATATATTTTTTAGATGTCAGATCTCATAGAAAGTTTAGTCTATGGGGATGGATTGATTTGACCTTGACGTCTTGTACTTTTTTGTTTGTTTGTTTCTTTGCTGTTTTCTTTTCAGCTGTTGATTTTCTTCTTAGAATGGATTTTGTAAAGCGTCCTCTTGTTTTTTGCTGTTTGAAAGGGGAAAGGGCAGGGCTGAGGTTTTGGGATTATTGTGATTGTCCTCTAGTGATGGTTATAAATAAAAGAAATTAAAAACAATGAGTGATGGGAAAGGCACTCACTAAATCACTTATATCCAATCAGCTATGTTTGTTTGCAGTCCTCCATGATCTCTCATTTTCAGTTCAGATTAATGCTTCATTTGTTTATTCACTTAAAGAGGCATAGGACAGGAAATATCTGCTTGTTTAGATTGATAGGAGCCTCAACACTGTTTGTGTACATGAATCAGAGCCCGCACTCTCTGACCTAAATGCAGATGTCAGCTCTGCTGAAGGACAGAAACTCTTTAATCCACAGAATCTTAAGTAAAAGCCTCATATCCACACTTTGATATACTGTCATTCCATGAAAAGTTTTATTGTGCTGGGAGAGAACAAGAGTTGTGACAGTACTACTTAGAAAGTATTACCTAAATTTTTATCTAGTTATGAGTTCAAAATGTTAATTATCACATACACAATCATGTACAACATGCAGTAAAAGGCTTGACAGTGTGCCCCACTTGGATGTGTGCAAAGAAATGTCACACACGAATATAACAATGCACAGAAAACAATCTCATAATAATCAAAGTAGAAAAGACAGGATAAATAGGACATAATGAGGTGGTATATGCAATGCTGTCATAAGACATACACGAGTGTGTCAGGATGAGAGATAATAGTAGTATGGATAGTAATTCAGCAGATAAAAATATAGTTCTTCTGTTTTTGTGAGTATCTCTTCAAACCTGTCTTGCTGTGTAACCCAGTTGTGCTTGATCTGACGTTCTCTTGCAGGAATCTGTTAGACAGGGAATTCATGTTTCCTTCAATTATAGCACATTGATTTGACCCTGAAGCAGGAGGACATCCCCACAACATTAGGCTGACACCTAATAATATTAATAATAATTGATACTTTATTGATCCCCTAGGGGAAATTTTTGTTTTTGGACAGGCTGCCCCCTGTGAGGTGCCAAGGATCAGGGTATTGGTGCCTTTTCCAAGGACACTTCGACATGTAGCCTGGCAGGACCGGGAGCTGAAGCACTCACCCTTAGGTTTGAAGATGACTGCTCCACCCACTGAGCTATCATGCCGCCTCGTGCGTGATCCTAGATATGATGTTCTATTTGTGGAGGTCTGTCTTTATTTCATGCTCCAGTTCCTTGGATGTTTTCCTTGAATCTTTTGGGACTTCCTATGTTATGAGTTATAGCTAATGTCTTGGACAAATTTCCAAAGGTTGTCCACTTCTGGGAAGGTTCCCTTTTATCCCAAGTCAAGGAAAAAGGACAAATGATTGGTAGCTGTGTATGTGGAACCAGAGAGTGCCCAATCTACTCTCTCAGCTTTTTATTTTAGTCATTCTCTAAATGGACGTGTACTGATAATGTTTGGCTGACATTGCCCTGATCCCCCTTTTTGTTGTAGAGTTTGATGATTTTGGTGAAGATTGCTTTGCTTAGTCTAACTCTGAGAGGAGATCAAATCAGCCATCAGCCATTCACATTACCGTACAACTGTCTGTTTAAGACCTTTGCATAACCCTGATCAACTGCTGACATGGTGTAACACTGCTCAAATCTGTCATTAGAAATGTTGTTTAAGGACCTTCAGACTATGGTCTGAGCACAACAAAGCAATCTGCATGTCAGCAGCGATCACTGTCAGAGCATTTGATGTACAAACTTTGTAACTGTTGTGAAACATTTCAGATAATCTTTCTCTGCAAATGGAGATTGCCCTGTCAGTACTGGAGATGTGGTGTGGTGACCCTCATCTTGGTGGTTATTGATTAACTTTATAGCCAAAAACAGACGAATGACTCAAAAGAGATACATCACAGCATCTAGAGTAGATACTCAGCATACTCAGTTAATTTTTAGGCTAAATCTGCCAATTATATCAAATGCAAAGCAGCTCAGTATTCAATGTATAGGATGCTGATCCACTCAAGTCATGGTCAGAAGCAGAGCATAACATTTTCTAACTGCTTTTTAATTGATGGCTAACAACTGTTAAAGATCTAACACATTTTCAGAAGTTATTAACTCATGTCACTGTTTTCTTTTGAATGTTTGGTTTATTGCACTTTATCTATCAGATTCTTAAAGCAAAAGTCAAATGACTGCAGTGACTGCTGGTGAATTTCACAGAGCAACAAGCAAGTGAGCATCATAAAGCAGAACAGGAGCTATAAAGATACAAATGCATTCATCACTCTGGTGGTTGTGATTTGCATGACTGGAAGTCAATCTAGACTCAGACTATCAGAGAAAAGCTGGTTGACACTGTCTGATTCTCCTATATGGAGACAAAGCATGTCTCTCCATGTTCAAATGGCAGAAATAGAAATCTACAAAAAATCTAAGACATCATACATCGACACATACATACATTATATAACATTATTTCATCATCATTTTACATGGATCTCAAGGAACAACAATGCTAATCAGGTTGTTTTTGCAGTTCACTGTTGACATTTAGGTTTAAGAGCAAAAAATGAATATGAGGTTAGGAAGTTACCCTCGGTATATTAAACAACAAAGGCAACAGGACCTTTTGTATCAGATGAACCACACTGTGATTGACAGGTCTTTCTTGTTATCCATGGTTGGCCAATGCTGTTTATGGGGGAAAACCAAGATACTTTGATTGAGAGAATTTGAAATGTCCTAAAAAGAAACCACTGGTGTACATGGAGCAACATTCAGAGAACAGCTTAGCAAAACGACAACAGCTGATGACAGAAGCATTTTGAGAGTCAGTGACATCACGAACGTCTGCAGACCAAATGTATTCAGCGTACAGCAAAAAATTTGCCTTGTTCCAATACTTTTGCAGGGGACTGTAAGTATATGTACGTATATAGAATATGTCTCATTTTTTCTTTATCTTTGTATCTCTAAATGATCATCCAGGGCCAAATCTATGAGCTCTGCATAACCTTAATAAGAGTTCTACAGTTCTTCAGGTCATTTCTTTTAAACTGATCTGAGCTGCTGCTGCATATTTCTCCTAAGGCTGGTTCAGACTCAGAATGTGATTTACTTCTCAGGAGAAAAAAAGGAAAGACAACTATGAGCAGCACAGTTTCCCTTTGAGACTGCAAGTTAGCTGCTGATAAGCCTGGTGCATGTTCAGCACTTTTAAATCACGACTGGCAATATTCTATCAGATAAGCCTCCAAGTAAATGCTCCATTTTATTGCTCCATCCTCAAAATAATACAGCACAAGGTGAGTCGTTTAACAGTTTATTTCAGCATATACATTTTCGAAAGTACACAAATGTCATCCACTGAGGACATATTGTACATGTGTATGTATACAGCTTTATTTAAAAGTTTGGAATCCATGGGCAATTTAACATTTGTTTAAATAAAAGTAACTGAAACATTAAAAATATCCTTTATTGTGGTACGTGCAAAATTACTGACATGGTACTTGGTGTCCAAACTAGTGCACATGCCACTTTTTTCCCTTTCTATTTTTTAAGTTCTTTAAATAAAAAAAGAAACCTGTCCATTAAAATTTGAAAACACAATCTCACATTTAATTAATATCTTCTGCAGGGTTTGTATTAACTTTATGAAACTAACTTTTCACTTAAAACATCAATAATTAAGTGCACAAGAGTAAAGAGCACAGGGTCATGGTCAG
This sequence comes from Ctenopoma multispine, assembly GCA_034779795.1. Classification (NCBI taxonomy): domain Eukaryota; kingdom Metazoa; phylum Chordata; class Actinopteri; order Anabantiformes; family Anabantidae; genus Ctenopoma; species Ctenopoma multispine. The sequence continues at coordinate 18,707,218 of JAUYWH010000013.1, forward strand.
AGAATAAGCTTTGATCAATTTGCTACATCTTACTCGATATGTTGATCAATACAGAACATACAGGAGTCAGACTATGAACAAATCAAACTGCACAAAAACTACAAAAAAAACTAAATGTTTGCATTTATGTCTCCATTTGAAACACTTTTCACATTTTGGGATATTAAATGCTACATATAACATGAACCAAACTGATCAGAACCATTAAAAAAAAGGTGTTATTGCAAACATGAAATAAACTAAATAATACAGGAGCCAATCATTGTTCCAGCTAAATGTCTAAATGTCTGTAATTTCTCTAAAAGCAATTCCACAATAACCTTTTTGATCCTTACAATATCCAATATTCTGTAACATGCCACATTTTTAAATCCAGTATATATTTCTCAGCCCAAACACTGCAACTGCAGTAATATGCATTATCTCAAAACATCACAAATATATAATAAAAAACAAAGACCAGTTTGGACTGCATTAATGCTGTTTTCGACCATTATAAAAGGACAAGATATAGTCTGTGATAGACGTGTTAAGAAAGCTTTTTTCTGCAAATAGAACAGAAAATATTTAACTGCAAACAATAAATGATTACTGACATTTAATTGATGTTTCATTAAATATTGGACTGATGCAAATGGAATGCTTTGGAAGTTAGCATGGATGTGATGTGAAGACAACAGCCTCCCAGGGTGTGGAGAGAGAGGTGATGGGAAGGTACAGAGGGAAAGACGTGAGGCAAAGAGGTGTACTGGATTCATACAAGTCAAAGCGTAACACACAAAACAAACATGACAGCATCCATTTCAGCAAGGATGTGTCCACTGCAAATAAATGTCCATACATTCACTTTTAAAAAACAAATAATTTAAAACATGCCCCCATTTCAATCTTCATGATATAATTAGACATGTGTTGGAAGTCTATAAACATTGGCTCTAGATGCTGGAAAACAATGATGGCTGTAATGCAGTAAAGGCACCTACTACAAACTCTTTGATGATATGATTGATTTCAATTTGGTATTAAGTGAACTTCTGTTTGCAGTACATGGAACGATTCACAGTATATTACAGCAGTCAGCAAAGATTGTATTGTGAAATGGAAAAATACAAGTTTCTTTGATTCCCTAACATTGTACTCAATCTACAAATATTACAAACAATAAATATAATCCGAAGCATTAGATTACAGCGACAATACTACTACTACTCTTTCCAGTTCTACCTTATCACCATGAACCTGGAATCACCATGCTCACTAGTTATTCCAAGTGAATGCAATGCTATTAATCTTACATGCTGTAACTCTGTAGATTTCTTGGAGTGCAACCTCTCATTGCTAGCTCATCCCAGCAGCTGCTGCTTCCGCTCCTCATAAACCTGTCTCACCTCATGGATGCCGTAAAAGGCTAGTCATCTTCTTTCGATGTCTTCGAGACACCCTCCTCGTCCTCAAAGCAGCGCCTGAAGAAGGTGAGCACCGAGTTTAGCATGTAGTGGCGGCTCTTGACAGAAGCAATGTTGTGTCCTTCATCTGGGAAAATCTAGGCAGCAAGAAATAGAAACTGGTATTTACTTAACAAATTCCATTAAATTTAGTCTGCCAGTCATCATTACTTTACTACATGTGGTATGTCACAGGATGTATCAAATTAAATTACAACTTTTAAAAAAATGTGTGTCTCCTGGTGATAGATATTAACTGCACTAGAACGTGATGTCTGCACCGGAAGCTTATCAGTTTTTTTATATCTGCACCTCACAACTTCTATTTTTATCATTGCTGCTGTCTACACTGCCTGCATGTCATTACACCCATGTAAATGCAAACTGGGGTGTAGTATGAGACACAAATGCGAGTCTCACGCAAGAGTGTATGTGCTGCTTATACTACACTTCTGGTGTAGACGTGCCTCAGGCCTAAATGGTGGAAAACATACAATTTTTTTGGCATATACATAACTAATAATGACAAGTCACAAGACTTTATAATAGGAGACAACTGCTCATTGTCCACTGTACATAAACATCAGGATATATTCCATGAATTGTAGTTAAGAAGAAATGGCCTCTGTCACCTGGAGAGTGTAGTTAACATATGATGCAGACAGCAGTTTGATCAGCTCAGCAGAATGTTGGAAATGAACAGTGGCTGGAAAAGAAAAGATATTTTAATGGATTAATCCCAGCACAGTAGAGCAGTCCATTGCATTTGCACAGCTGGGCATTTATTGAAAATTAACCGGATCCACACATGATTGGAAAGTTAATTCATCACATGTAACATTAGGTCTTATGTAGGTCAGTGATGCAGTAAAACCAAAAGATAATTATTCTAGTATGCAGAGTTTTTATGTAAAATTCCTTACTGCACAAAAGGTGTAGGAAGAGTTTTTACATTAGAACAACTAAAAACACAAAAACTCTCCTTCCATAAAGACCATTCCTGATCAGGTTTTTCTCAGGCTATGGAAGGATCAATAGATCCAGATTCATCTAGATGAAGCTGCCAAATGTGGAGTCAGGTCCTTGCTGGACTACTTTCAATATCTCAAAGAGGAAAACTCTGAGAAACTTCCATTATATTTTAATAGGTCTTCTTCTCCTATTTTTGTCCTCGACCTCTCCAGATTCTCCTACAGAGATCATACTCAATATTTGTCACTTTAGCCTAAATAAGTTGTTGTTAATATTTGTTTTTTTATACTGTGTAAATATTTTCTATATCTTCTAGTTGTATTTTAATAAAGATACAAAAAAATAAAAACTATATACAGTACAGGCCAAAAGTTTGGACACATTCAATTCATTCAATGTGTTTTCTTTATTTTCATGAGCATTTACATTGGTAAATTACACTGAAGGCATCCAAACTATGAATGAACACATGTGGAGTTATGTACTTAACAAAAAAAGGTGAAA
>JAUYWH010000013.1:18710238-18727419 GCA_034779795.1 Ctenopoma multispine
GAAATGGTTTTCCAACAGTCTTGAAGGAGTTCCCAGAGGTGTTTAGCACTTGTTGGCCCCTTTGCCTTCACTCTGCGCTCCAGCTCATCCCAAAACACATTGAATGAGAATGTGTGTCCAAACTTTTGGCCTGCACCATATATATAAGTATAGTGGCTAAAGCCAAGAAATGTTAAGTTTTAAGTAAGTGTGCAGTGTATTTAATGATTAGTCTGCCAATAAACACTATTATGTATCTACTGCTTATACTGTATCTGCTGTTTTGTCTGTTCCTGTACTCACCATCTGCTGTGCCATGCATAATAAGGAAGTTTAGCGGATGGAGTGCTGTGATGTTATTGAGCAGACTGGAAATCTGAAAGAGACAGCAAACAGTAAAATTGCGCTTCACAGACAAATGTAGCAACAGTTCCTATCTAATCTAAATTAAAGCTAATTAACACCAAAGTACTGTTGATTCCATTTACACATTCTGGAGTCTCTACTGTTGCCTCATACACAATCTACATTTACAGGAATGAATTTAAGTCACAGTTTTGAACACAGTGGGTTAAAATAGATATGCTACATGTCTACTGTGTGCTACTACTGATACTATATGTTTAAGTGACAGAGGAGGGAACTCTCTGAACAAATCAAAGCTTTGAGAACAATAACATATCATGATAGGCTCTAATTTTGCGCTAAAGTCTGAACTGGGTGGTTATTTCTCTGATCTTAAAATGAGCTCTTCGTGTGTGTGTATGGCATTTATGAGTGCAGCACTCACAGCATTGTGTGCTGCAAGGTGGTATAAATTGAGCTGCTGGTTGTTGGAATTGGATCTGAGAAGTGTTGGACAAGAGCAAAGATCTCTGAATCAAGTTTTTTTTTTTTGGTGACATGTTACTCAGTGTGTATTTTGGTGATTCAGTACAAACCGCCTCTGTCAATTCCTGTTTCTTTCTGATGGTATTGTGTGTTCTTGAAGTTAGAAATGCAGAAATCTCCTGGATAATAAAACCCCATAAGCATCAGTTTGGTATGGCTCCACATATATTGTACAATACACATGACCCACAGGTAGCTAGTCATACTGTAATGTGCAGCATGTCAGTAGAGTCCTCACCAATCATTTTGAACTGTCAAGTCAACAAAGACTCAGTTCCGTTTAATCATAAGCCAGCATGTGCACAACCTGAGCCCTAATGTTATTAATTACATTTGTGTATTTTCCTGATGTTTGCTGTGGAAAAAATGTGTTGTGGATTGAGCCAAATAACTTTCAGTTATGCCACAGTCATAACGCTGTGAGTCCAGACAGTAACAACCTGTTAATGTCTGGAGGAGCCATCTCTCACATGAGCTATTTTTGACGTATGAGACAAGGTGACTGTGCAACAGGACAAATAATCACCAATTTCTCCACCTTTAGATTCCACCTCACCTAACTTTTTTGGTACTGTACATTCTGCCAATGTCCCTAATTCTTTGTGAATGAAGATAGCAAATGTGTTTGGAAACTCCATCACGGGAGGAATAAGCATCCACTCTTGCTGTTTAGTCTACATGATCGGTTAATGGTGTTGAATATAATGGCTTTTGCTTTAGCTTTCCACTTTGGTCTGTACAGAATTTACCTTCCAAAACTATTGCAACCTTAGCTATAATGCTAATGTTGCTAGCAGTAGATCGTTACATTGTTACAAAAATCAAACAACTTTTTAAACTTTGTCAAAGACTTTTTACCTGTTGCCAAATTAACCAATTAAACATTCTATTTTGGTCTGGTCTCGATGTGTGATGAATGTGTCATTATACCATATGGGAAATTCACAGAAGCACAGTTCAATAGAGTTCAACATTCAGCTCTGCACAGCACACTGCAGAGGTTCATGCAGAGGTAGCTCTGCATACTACATACAGAAGAATGACAAGCGTGTGAAAATACCATTTCTCCACAATAATGTGAACATGCATTAAGACATCTTCTAAAACACCACTGACATGCAGTCATACTTTATATTTCTGATCTTCTTTCACTGGATGGCCAAAGTATTTCTCAGAGACGGCTGACCCTACAGAAAGATACAAAAGCAGTTAATGGGCAAATTATTTCATGTGACTTATCAAACTAAACATTTTCCTCTTTCCCTCATGATGACTTGACTACAATGCCTGCAATTGCCTTCCTGGGTTTAATAAACATAATGAAATGATTAGACTTTGAGGACTACTGCAAGTCAATAAATTGAATTAATGATGAAAACGTATATGTGTACACATAAATATGTGTGTGAATAATAAGGTTGACTGGCTGTTTGTACAATCATGTCATGTTTGGGCTACAGACTGATCACAGATCATTGTACTGTGATATTGTAAGTCTGTGTGATTCCATTACATATACTACGTATGATACATACGTATGATTCTTGTCATCTCACCATAGAGTCTCCAGTTTGTTATAGGAGCCACAGCGATGCCACAGTGGAACAAAGCGCTGTGGGAGAGGAGCAGCAGGGAGGAGAGAAACCCTCCGTATGCCTGGGGAAAAAAGGAAATTCTGCTTTAAAAGTACACTGGCTAAAATATGCTGTTTTTAAATGTCTGTAGTTATTTATTTAATAGATACTGAGGCTAAGATAAGTTACCTTTCCATAAACTCCAACTCTGTTTCCATCAATATAGGGCAGTCTGATCAGGTGTCTGAAAAAAGTGAGTTTTTTCAGTAATTACTCTGCTGATAAACTCTCTCATTCAACTAGGATTATGTCCAGGCTAATTGGTACCGTGCAGAAAAAAATGTAGGTCTCATTTATTTGAATAGATCTGGGCTATTGGCACAGCAAGGTGGAGAACAGGTAGCTCCAGAAAGCAACTCTAACTGTCCAGATTTGTAAAATCCTGTCTTTGACAATCACTAAGCTGTGACTGAAACTCTAAATTAATGATTTATATATGATTATACTTCATAGACAGCCCTGCTTCCAGAAACGTTGAGACAATGCAATGATTTGAGGATCAGTATCACTTATCTTATTCAATGCTGAAACTGAGCTATTTGTTTTTCAAAATTAAGTATTAGTTTTTAACATTGTTCCTTATGTACAGAGATTTCTCCAGGTTCTCTGAACCTTTTAATGACATTATGAACAGTAGATGATGAAAATCAGTTGCAGTCTTATATTGAGAAACTTTTTAGTTTCATTGCTGAAATGTATGCAGTTTTTACACAGAACCTCTCTTTAAAGACGGTCTGTCAATACCCAATTATGATACTGATCTGTTTCTGCTTAACCTCTTTAGTTAAGGTGTCCCACCAGCTGTTTTATTTGGAATTCCACAACTTTTCCTGGCTTATATTGTAATTTTTTGTTGTGCTGGCATGAAATTCCCAATTCTGTTTTGATTTCATTTTGCGCCTAGTGCCCCTACTATCTTGGAAAACCACCACCAGCTCAAAAGTAACTATTTACTTAATCACTTAAGACATTCTGAGGAATAGTGACTAATAGATAAAAAAATTGATAATAATCTGAAAATTAATTATTGTTACGTTGTACAATAATTAATTGTGTTTCTTGCATACAATGATTAATTTGGTATGATGATGATTCATACTTTTTAGCATGACAAAGATATATTTAAAACAAATAATGGCATAATAAAAATTACTGCCTTTCAGTACAAAAATAGCAGCATTGGAATTTGGCAAATCCAGCTCAAAATTTGTTCACCTGGGCAAATAAAATGTACTTAATCATTTTCAACAAAGAAAGTACTTTATAATTGTGATCTGGTCCTGGACGTCAACAGTTCCCAGTCTCTGGTGAACCTCATGGAGGATCCTCTGACCCTGGAAGCGGCTGCCCCGACCATCCAGTCGAGCCACAATAACACTGTCAGAACTGACAAGGACAGAGTCCCAGCTGAGAGAGAAGCGGTCACTCACAGCCTGACCACCAGGGGCGCTGTCACTGTGAAGGGGCAGGAAAGGTCCATTATAATATTAAAGATGAGCCTGCTTTAAACATTAACACAATTCTCAGCATTTGTTTTGAAGCTTTTTGATTAATTTGATAAGTCTAGTAAGTCTCTCAAACTAAAGAAGGTATTTAGTACATAATTCTCTATTGTTCTGTAAGGTTCTCAAAATTTCTGCTGATACATTAAGTATGCTCAGAAAGATCTTGTAGATATAGAAAATGCATTTGAAAATGAAATTACATACAGAATCAATAACAGTGGGTACACCTTCTCTTCATCCAAATCTACTGGGACAATTAACTCCAATGGTAGTTCTGCAAAACAAGTCAATAAAAGAGTTTTAGACACTATGTCATTTGTGCTCAAGACTAAGCTTTCTTGGCACTCACTGCTTAACAATCAATTAAGAATGCACTATATCATTTTTCATCAGTACACTACCAGAATAGATTTAAAATAAAGTAATGAAGATGTCATTAAAGTTAGCTTTTAATGATGAAAAGTTCTTATCTGACTGTGTTTCTACTCAAACAGCATCAGCTTTTCTCTAACAGTGAAAACAAATTAGAGACAGGATGCCATGTGGTGAGCTATCCACTCCAATTGAACCAATACACGGTTGCATTTCTGATTCCAGAATTACCTCAGAAAGCTCTGCATCTGTTCACTCAGACTATGACTGCTATCACTGAACTGAGATGAGGAACCTGATTTAAGAACCTTGATTCCCTAGCTACACTGATCTCAGAGAAAGAAGATTTGTGTACACACAAGCAGGTTTGTCTGTGTGCCTAAGCTTAACCACACTGTTTTTGTGCTTCGACATTACCAAACTGTCAGGGTTTTACAATCATAATTAGCTGTTTAGACTCTTTGCATGATGAGAGAGGAACAGAAGACTAGCTACCATTTTGGTGTCATTCAGTGGGGCCAAAGGGGCGCTATAACCCCCATATCTCAAGAGAAGCCTGCCAGCTGCCATTAGGGATCTTGCAAAAGGGCTATTACACCTATGTGTATTTTATTTCTAAGCTTCATTAATATAAGTGCTTGTTATAAATGTGGTGATATTGGAGGTAATGACCATACAGCCAGTGCAGTGCTTAGGAACAAGTTGGAAAACAACAGATCATCATTACAAACCATGACTGCGGTGTCATACCAAGATTGTTGATTTGCATGAGTCTTCTTTCTTTCTTGGGAACCGTTCTGTTTTTCAGGGCATGATTTAATACTGTGTTCTTTTCAAGAGTCTTGTGCTCTGTTAGATGACACGGTAAACAAAAAGAACAACTAGTTAGAAGAATTCTCACATACAACTTGCACGTACATTATCAATCACAAAATTTTTACACTTAGAGTCATGCACATAAAAAAACTGCAATTGAGTATAGTTTAAGTCAAACAACATGCTAACGAACAATGTAACATGACAGAAGAAGAAGAATCATTATCTCTTCACCGGCGAGCCTGAGGAAAATGATTGTTTATCCATTCCCCAGACACTGCTCTAAATGCCTCTGATCTACACTCAACATTTCAAGCACTTAACGCCTTTGTTCAGGCTTGAGTAAACCTCTGTTGTTGAATTTTGTCTTAATAACTTAATCTTAGTGACTTAATCTGCAGTTGATCGATTAATGCACTTTACAGTGGCTGAAGGCAGACTCACTCAAAAAAATCGAACTTTTACCCAAGCATAATGAATACCTGATGCAACTGAGTGAAAGTGTAAATAGTAAATTGGTTTAAGCCTGCCAGTGCCACAATACTTACTGTTCATATCATTTAGTCTGTGAAGAGTAGTTTGGGGTATTCCAGGACCTGTGAGAAAAACAGATTAATAGCAGACATTTTAATTAGATTAGATTAGATTTTTATAGATTTAAAAAGATTCTAAATAAAATATTAGGACAACTTAAACGTTTAAAGGATGAAACTGTGACAATGTGCACACAGTGTCAAAATAAAAATGAACCAAGCCCAGGTTATGAAACAGAGATGAGAAACAGGTTGAGAAAGTAGCTGAACACACATGGCTCTTCAACAGCTGGTGTTACTGCAGTTTCAAACAGGTTGCATCATTTTACAGAACCTACTGTGTCGGTCGTGAGGTGTTACCTCTGCATTTGAGAAGAACATGTTGGTAGTCACGGCTGAGGACAGCATCGTAGTAGGTGCACTCGGACCTGAAGAGGGAGCAGGTCAGGCAATCTTTATGAAATGGATCCACAGTGGACAGCCTGTTTGAAGAGAGCAACATGGGGGTGAGCGAGCAACAGATGTTGATTTTAGAGGAGTTCTATTATTTGAGATACAGCCTGCAAGACAAGGGAAAAAGAAAAGAAAAGTGTGGTTCCACTCAGCTTAATTTGTCTTTCTGTTTTTTTACTTGTTATATTTTTATATTCTCAGCTTCCGGAGGTTAGGTGGCGGAGGTTGACCATCAGACTGAGAATACAATACAACAAGCAGAAAAACTTGTTCAACATGACCTTCCATGCCCTGCATGGTTTTAGAGGGATGTACAAGAGTATGATTGCTTTCTTTTCTTAACCTATGTCTGACTTTCAGTGCAAACTTTTGTTCAATGTACTATTTCTGCAGAAACTGAAATAGTTAGATAAATTGACATAGTACAAATGTTTTTAGTGTGAAACAAGAATTATTTTCTCATACTTTTTTCATTTTCTATGGATTGAACAAATAAGCTATAGAAGCGATTGTAATGTTGGTGGATTTTTGTTACCTTTGGACTGAGACAGACTTCACTTTGTTTCCAGTTTTCATGATAAGCTAAGTTAGGCCAACTCATGACTCTCGGCAAGGACTAATGGTATTTCCCATGCCAGACTGTTCTATAACTGATGATGGGGCTTTCTTTATATTGAATTGAAATCCATATGGTACCTGTACAACTGCCGTTGTGTTGAGCCTTCCTCTGTGCTTAGGAAGTAACTGAAAAATATACAGTTAACATTTTATGCAAGAGTAATTGTTTTTTATTTAATGTTGTAGGATGCCAGTAACTTACAGTATACTTACAGTGAGTGTGTGTTTTCATCATAGGCCAGAATATGAACAACTTCCCAGCTTCCGGAGGTTAGGTGGCGGAGGTTGACCTCTTGACCTTGACCATCAGACTGAGAATACAACAAGCAGAAAAACTTGTTTAACATGACCTCCTATGCCCTACATGGTTGAGGGATGTACAAGGGTATGATTGCTTTCTTTTCTTCACCTATGTTTGACTTTCAGTGCAAAACGTTTTTTCAATTTATTATTTCTGCAGAAACTGAATTAATCTGGCACTGAACCCAGTGCCTCCAGTGCATCACTGTCTCTAATTTATTCAAATAGAAAGCATACTTAATTCTCTGGTGTTTTAGATGGTAGAGTTGGGATATCACCTAAACTGAGAACACTTCAATATGGACTCATATAAGCTCTATGTGTAATTGGGAGGTTCTTACAGCAGGCAGAGAAGAAAATAAAAAGGCACACAGACACAAGAAGTTCAATTTAAATAGTAAAAACACTAAACTAAATCCATTTTATTTAAAGTTTGTTTTACCTGATTGGAGATCATGGTGATATGGTTAAACATCCCATGGCCGCCATGTTTTAAGGGCATAGTAATGAAGAATGTTGTGCAATCCCTGGAAAATACTGGCTCCTCATTCTAGGAAAGAAACAACAGTTTCACATGACATTTTCACACTTGTTTCACACTTTGATTATTGCTTGTTTCCAGAACAACACAAGTTACAGACTTTCATTCATTCGAAAAATATGTTACTTCACAACATAAAGGTTACAGTTGCTATAAAAATGTATTCACAATTGCAGTTTAATTGCATAGAAATGTAATTCTGAGGAGACAGTGTTGGCCATGTACAATGACTGTGTTGGTAATGGACTGGAGTGATATCTTATCTTGTCCCATATCCTGTGTCTTGTCTGCCTCTCTACTATTGTCAAAGAAAGAATGAGAAAGTCTGTAAAAACAGACCTGAATGATTTTAGCTGGTAGAAAGCTGCCCTATATGTTTTTATTGAATGTGTATGTTGCAGGTTTATAATAATGACATACTTTGTTGATCCTTTCAGGGAAATTGTTGTTTGGACAACTGCAGTAAATGACAATGCTACCATGAGGTTTTGTTGTCTTGTCCAAGGGCACCTCTACATGTGGCTAGAGGGAACCAGGAGTCTAACCACTGACCCTGGGCTTCATAAACAATTACCCTGCAAACAGGTCACCGCGGAGGTTTAAATGGCCTACCCGCTCAGCCTAAATTCATAACTTTTAGAATCACACCAGATCTAATGACAGTAACATGATGATGATCCGACTCCCAGCTGGTTGTGTCTGGAGGCAATTCTACTAAAGGTTATGCAAAAAAATTTTTAACAAGTTTGACACAAAGAGAGAGCTTCAGTTTTACTGTATACCTGTGTACATCATACTTTATGTCAATCCATCCAGTTTATTGTTTTAAAACCAGGTCACAGATCAATGATTTTGTTTAGACCCATACCTTCCCACCCACCCAAAAACTGTACATCAAGCTGATCTGGCATGAATTCAGCCTGATTATAACATTACGCAGGGGGTAATTCAGTTAGTAACTGATCTATGTTTTTCTCTCTATCTCATTCAGTGTAGTTATTTGTTGACATTGAGCTCTTTTTTAATTGGACAGTATAGTGGCATAACAAAGCCTTTGTGGAGCAAAGCACTCACCTGACAATCAAGCCACTTCTCTGACGTCATTACATGTTTCTGGATTGGAGAGATCAAGTCAGTACAAAAAAACTGTACATTCATTAGAGATATTAGGAGACAAAAAAATGTCTTACCTTTGTACAGTCACCTGTGGCAACATCACACAGTGAAAGAATTGACATATTTTGAGCTCGATTCACCCAACGCACACTCAGCTTCTCCTGTGTCACCCATTTCACCATTGTCAAGTAACACTCACTAGTAAAATCAATGATAGAAATGAGTAAGCAAAAAACTAAGTTAAGAGTCAAACTGGATCAATAAAATGTGATTATACATTTTTATAATGTACTTAAAAAGTACCTCTTTTCAAAACTGTCTGGAGGTTTCAGTTCAGTAGTTAGGGAGCTGCCATCTAGAGTGACAACATAGAGTCTGACAGAAGGATTGATCTGGCCCATCTAGAGAAATAAAAAGACATGTACATTTACAGGCCAAATTTAAATTGTAATATCCATTATGTACTGCATATATTGTGGCACTAATATTAAGCACTAAGCAACACACAACACTCTTCTATTTTGATCTGCTGTCATACTGAACTATGCCAGCAGGACTTTAACAGAAAACATAATGAGAATATTGAAGTAGTGAACAAACTGCGCTGCTGTATCCTGATCAGATCCTGAGGCAAGTCAGTCATTGCCTGTCGCTTAACACTCTCTCAGGAACAGTCCATTAGACATACACAGTAATCTACCACAAAGATGACACTATCTACTCTGCACTTATGTTTGCTTGTTTTGAATAATTATTCATGTCGTCTCAATTCTTCACTATTTGCTTCTGTGGATGTGTAATACAGTTGCTTAGAATAACTTTTCTGTTCTACTGATATTTTACTCACTGACTATTTGTAGTGTATTCCATGACATATCTGAAACTTACAAATACAAATGGAAAATAGAGAGCAAGTTTAAAACCAAATGTTTGCAATAATAAAATTAAGCTTAAAATTTAAATGAATAATTTCATTAATCACCTACAAATGTTGTTGTGGTGTGAAATATGATTATGATGAGAGTCACAGTAGAATTTATGTAAAAGAGTTCATTAATTTTCTCCTTTTTATTATCTCTATCGTCACTGTATTTCTTTAAAGCAACAGACTATGAGCCTCTGGCTGCAGATCAGAGGTATTGTCTGCTTACATTGTGCCTCTCTGAAGCATCCAGACAAAAACATGAAGCTTGAAAATGTGTCTTCTATTTACGGAGTGATGTTTTAGAACAATGAATCCAGTGAATGACAGAGACCAGATCTGCATTCTCCTTCAAAGAGCCCTTTTGCACACTTACAGCATGTGGGCCCAAAAAGCTTGTGTTAGCCCTCTGTTTTGCACTACATAAAATCATAGTATTAATGTACAGAGTTTGTCACTATGCAGTTTGTCAATCCATTAACTGCACTGGGCCCAGTGCCTGCTGACATTGGGCAATTAAAGGGCAGAGTCAGTCACAGGGATGACATATACAAACTACTATTCACACTTCCACTTATATCTATGGGCAATATAGGGCCATGACACGAAATGAAAACGACATGAAATCTAGGTTTGTGTATCCTGCACCACTGGCACCAGTCTGACCCCTTTGGGGTGTACTAGCGAATGGTGTACTAGGGGACTACACTATCTAATCTGAACATTCCAATATGATAATCACTTTACAATGGCATTGTCATCTGGAATAAATAAACTAAAACTAAGAGTGGTGTGAACATTTACAGTTTTTATGATCAGCACTCGGTCTTCTGCTTTGTTTTATTGAATGACAAATACAGAGTACTGCCACCTGCTGGTGTGGACAGTTATAAGATTCTAGTCATGCAGGTGCATGCAAAACCTGGAAGATGGCATGCATGCTTGTTGGCCACTGGCTCTAGTGCTTGTAGTGACACTTTTTGGCCCAGACGAAGGTAACAGTCAGTCTTCATCGCCCTTAGTTCTTCTACGTCGGCATAGTGTGTCTCTGCCTTTAGAGTCACCAATTAACTTTCAGAACTTGGTGTACTTGAACTTTGGTGGGAAATCTGACAACATACCAATTTCTTACACAGGGTGTACTTCTTACTTTACGTATACATACAGAGGAGATAACCACACAAATGTATCTCCACATGACTGAAGCAGAAGTATACAAATGTACCACATCAGTATCCTCATAGATGAAAGGCAGAAGAGGATAATTCAGTCTTTGCGTCAATTTCATGCCACAGTATTACAGCAGTGATCCAGAACAGAACCGAATCATTGTGTGTGGATTCATTAATTAGAATCTTTCCATTGACCCCCAAGTCATCCATCTGTGGGTCTGAACCAACAAATGAGATTGCCCTGTACTTTATGACCCTCATTCCACCACTTTTCCACAACCCATCTCCCATCTAAGAGGCATATGATACACTAAACAATCACATCAAGGGATGGGAGGTGTGTTAACTTGTCTTTATAAAGCATATCACATTGCTTCCCCGCCCAGTGCCACAGATCCCTAGAGCCATCCCTCATCAAAGGGAGTAAGTCAGCGTTGATATGAATTAAACAAGAAAAGGATTCACTAACGATTGTGGATAAGTTAAAGCAGTGAGCTTGCACTTGTATTATTCATAGCGCGGGTTGATACAGCAATGCTGAAGTAAAGGGTACTACCAGGTTGTAAGAGCTGTTTTACAGTGTCAAGTAAGAGCAAACAACATTGGTAGCAGTCAGTAGATATATTCTAGATTTCTAGTGCTGCTCTACAGATACAGTCACCGGAGAAGACTGAGACTTATTACTGTGTGAACCACCTTTGGGTATGGGTACTCCTTCCCTCTGGGGTAGAGAGATCCTGTGAGGCGGGGCAGGAGCATGTTGGGGACCAGGGAGTCACTGATGGTGAGGTAGGCCAGTCTGGAGCCATCAGGTGACCACCAGTGAGCCGCCTGAGTGTGCAGCACCTCCTCTGGAAAACAAAGAAAAGACCAGTGGTGGCCCGTCAATAGAGGACGCCGGGGCACCGCCCCACCTGTCTCACATAATGAAGAAGAAAGTAGGAATCACATAAAATAACTTTAGAAAAATATAAACATTTAAATAACGATCTATACATTATGCAGACGTTTATAATCTGCATTCAAGTGTAGTTGTGTAGTGTAAGATTCATTTCCCGCTACTGAATAGTTGTATGTTGAATTGAATGTCATGTATTTCTTGTTCCTTTGTGAAGCAAAAATCTTTACCATAGTCTGCTGCTTTAACTGGTGCATGCACACTGGAACCCCCTCCAATACAAAGAATAGGAAAACCTTGGTGTGTAAAATTTGGTGCCCAAATTTCGCTCACTAGACTGGTGTCACCGCTCCAGACCCGGAAATTTAAACGGAAATTCACCACAGCACTTGTGTTTTGTTTACAGTCAGTCGGAGCAGCAGTTTTTTGTCATGGAAAAAAATCAGATACATTCAGATACCAAAAAGGAAAAGATTAAAGATTCTGGACCTCACCAGCCGGACATCAAAGTCTTCAAGGAAGTTCAGTTGGCTATGAGCATAATTTATAATGATGTAAATAATGGAAATCTGGAAACAGGAAACCTCTTAATTTAAAATTCTCTGGAAGAACTTAATGTAATGTAATTTTCCAAACACAGGCATGCATGGGTTTGAGGTTTATGTTGAAAAATATTTTGCATGTCTCTGCAGCATGACCGTGTTTTTAACACTTCCATTAGGTTTTGTGACAGAACAGCCTATGTCTTACCCTCATACAGCCAGTCTGCGAGGCCATTGAAGACAATCCCCTCTTGTCCAGAAGACGTGAGCCTCCACGAGCTACTCTGAACGTCCATTTGGTAGTAAATATTGTTTTCAAATATATATATCTGTGGTAAAGAGATACAATTTTAACTGTAAAGGAAGATGCTATGAAGAGGGACCCTACACAATAGACAGATAATATCAGCTTTGTTTCATGCTTTTGCTGGCTTAAATGTAGTGTAGAATGCATTTTAAAACATTGACATTTGAAATCTTATGTCTTTTTTGTCTGGGCTAATGTGACAGAACATCTTATTTTGACTAATTTGAGAAAACCTGGTAAGCTCTCATACGGAGGGAACACGCTGATTGACAAACATTCAGAGAGTGGCTCATCTCAAGTGATAACACAGACAAATATACAGGGAAGGCTCATGAGTGATGAATATGTTTTGTCATTAGGGCTGTGACACAATGCTGCAGGGCGTCTGGGGGGGCAGGTATAAACACAGGAAACGAGATAAATATGCTATCAAATGGTTAATTACTTTCTTTGTCTGCACTGGAGAAAATAATGGACTGATTATTCAGTGCATGATACTCTGCAAGATGGAGCCATTACTCACACCAAGAGGTTTGGTCGCCCAACAAGATGTCTTCCAGCAGCAGGTTGATTAGTTGAACTGCTGCTGGCTTCCCTTCAAAATAATTGTTTAGCTTAACGGGAGTTTGTTTTTCCTCTCAAGTCAGAAACTGTGTTTGATCAGCCTTCACCTCAGAGCTGATTGTATGAATGTTATTAATTATACATAAAACAACACAATTTAACAATAATTTTCAAATTTCTGCATACATACATTTCTGCATTATTCTAAATGACGCAAAAGAAATAAATCCAAATTGCAGTGCTTTCTCGCTGCAAATACAGTTATTTATTGCATCATGATCAGTCTGTTGGAAACTTTCTCATCTAATCTATTAATTGTTTGGTCTATTAAATAACAGAGAATGCAGGCTGTGATTTTTCTTGTTATCTTTACTTAACACATCACAGATGTTAAATAAAGAGCGAGTCTGCAGAATGTACAGTAGATCAGTCAGACCAGCCAATAAGAATGAAAGTCAAGGAAGCACTAGTTTCACAATAACAGTAGGGGTCGGGGTACCACATGACCTCAAGCTGAAACATATTTTAGTGATATAAAATAAAATATATTTATCCATCACATAAATACATATAAATTGTATTGTCAGTGACATAAGTCAGTACATGAGTTGTTGTACTGCCCATGTAATGGTCAGCCATAGACCATTGCATGGGCCTCACCTTGGTCTTGTACCAGGATGCCAGGTACCCTGTGACCGTTGTGGCATTAATATTGTGGCTGTATCAAACTGCACTTCAATAGATCATTTCTCCTGCACCATTTTTGCATTATTATTTATGCTTGCTTATATGAAAATCCTGGGGTGTGTCTGTATCTCTGAATGACTTGTGTGAATATTATGCATGCTTTACTTAAATCAGAGCCTTTGGAATACAAATTTTATATTTATTGAGACAAAGATAACAATGTACCAGAATGAGCTGTGCATATTATACCTGTTTAAATGGAGATCTACATTTGTAGAATGAATCTGGGGTTCATATTTGGGATATTTTGTTTTTGTTTGACATCCTTGAATAGATAAGAAATACTAATATTGGAAAAATGTATCTAATTCTTAATGACTCTTATTGAAATTGCATCGCTGTGAGTGAAGCTCTTCATCCTAGAGTTTCCTTGTTTTAAAACAGAGTCACTTTTATTTGACCTTGAAAGCTACTTACCAGCTGCTGACCATGAACGCCCCATGAGGCAAACTGCAGGACAGAGTCTGACACCTCTGGAGGATTCAGCTCCCGCACCTCTCTGATACAAGGACAATAAAAAATGTACTTTATGACAAGCAATACACCAGACTTGCAGGTATTTTCATGATTTTTCAAATCTTTGACCAGACTTTCATTAAATACCAGTATTTTTAAAACGTAAACTGAATTTGACTATGTCTACACTGTAAAATAAGTTTTACAGTTTTTACAAAGTTTTACAAAATAAATTTAATATTCAATTAAAAAATGTGAGTTCATGGGCTGCTTTATTTAACATTTTACAATTTGTTAGAATACTTGACTGGTCTATTAAAGAAGACTAAACTTACAAATATATTTAGTAAATTTATTGTGTATATAAGTCTCTTGACTTATTATTATTTGACTTTATTAATTTGTATGTATTATTTTTATTTATTGAACAATCTTAGTAATTCTACACCTATGAAAAAGAAAAATATCTAAAGAGCTCTCAAATGACAGATATTGGGACATCTAATAATTACGGTGGCCCCAAGAGACAAAACACGAACAAAAGAAAAGCAGAAACATAATTAAAATGCACTTCCAATCCAAAAACGCAAACAAAAGAAGAAGCAGAAACAAAACCCAAACCGGAATTGCTCCATGACGCTAGGGGGCGCTGTGGCCCAGTAGCTACACAGACAAGGAAGTTTCAATGACCTGTATGGAAGGAGTAGTAGAGCATGCTTCGGTAATACATCCATGGTCGAAAGAGGTAAATGAACTAAATAACAGTATCGAAGTTATTTGGAACGAGTATGCTGTTTCTTTTCCAAACAGAACTCACAGTGCCTCCTAGCGTCGTGGAGCTCTTCTGGTTTGGGTATTGTTCCTACTTTGTTTGCGTTTTTGGATTGGAAGTGCATTTTAATTATGTTTCTGCATTTTCTTATGGTTGCGTTTTTGTAATGGAAGTGCATTTAAATTGTGTTTCTGCTTTTTTTGTTCATGTTTTGTCTCTAGGGGCCACCGTAAATAATACACTTATTAGATTTTTTATAATAACTTTATAATAATAAGAACTTTATTTATAAATCACTTTTTAAACAAAGTACAAAGTGTTCTACAAAATAACAACCAAAAATCTCACACAAAGCTAAAATCACACAAAACGAAAATGATTAAATAAATAGTAATGAAATAAACAATTATAGAGTATATTACATAGAATGAAGAAAGGCAATTCCATTAGCCTTAGAGACCTAACAGAAAAGGCGTTGGCACCTCTAGTTTTTAACTGGGATAGTGGTACAGACAGAAGCCTACTGCCTGATGATCTCACATTTATCAAAGTTCATATGGAATAAAAATATTTGATAGGTAAGCTGCAGCCAGGTAATCAATAAAATGTAAAAAATTTATCCTAAAATTAACAGGGAGCCAATGGAGAGAGATAAAAATCAGTGTAATAATCTCTTGTAACCTCCCTGTTCTAGTGAATAGATGAGCAGCTGAGTTCTGAACAGTTTGTAGATGTTTCAAGCACGGGTAATGTTAGGTCTATTTTAGGGGATCTGAAACCCCCTATAATTGTAATAATAATTATAATATTTTATAATTATATTGACTTGAGCTACTTGAGCTGTTGTAGGTAGGAGGAGCGCATTACGAGAGAGCAGCAGAGTTGTTCAACAAAACGAAGTGATCAGAGAATCACTTCATAGTCCGATCGTATGACTAAGTGTCAGTCACTGTTAATTGCTTAACTTTACTTATGTTTCCTCAAGCAATTAAAGTAGGCATGTCTGCCCTTTGGTTTTAAAATGTGTCATTTATATCCTGGGACGGACTGGAATTAAAAAAAATCGATTCTGGTCCAGACCACCCCATTGCATACAATCACGCATATACATTTTAAATACAGCTATATCACTAGTGGTGTTTAGTCTCCATTAGCTCAGCTGGTAGGGAGTTGCTCTCTGGCACCAGAGTTTCAGGTTCACATCCCAGATGTGACAGACTGATATATGCATTCATCAACCGCACAGTAACTCGGAGAGGGCAGACAAATTGTCTTTTTCAATTCTTCACTGTGAGGCTTAAATTTGCTGTAATAATGCTGTGGTCTAATCAGTTCTTAAACTACTAGTTAATAAACTAACAACTTTATTTACTTAGTTTCTTCTCTCTCCCCTAGTTGTGCTTCGTCCTCTCTCTCTCTCGCTGTATCTTTCTGCAGGTATCCTCGACCTAGGAGCTGTGATGCTGGTCCGGCCGACCTACCCAGTGCCTCGTCTGCTGCTCCTTGTTGTTGTATTGATCTCTGTTGTCTGCTATTCTTTTCTCTCTACTCTGACCACTCACCCCAACCGTTCAAGGCAGATGGCCACCCACCCTGAGCCTGGTTTTGCTGGAGGTTTATTCCGTTAATGGGAGTTTTTCCTCTCCTCTGAGTTTTCTACTTTATTCTGTATATATTTATATAATGTGTAACGTCTTAAACCTTACACTGTAAAGTGCCTTGAGATGACTTATGTTGTGAACTGAGTATCATTTAGTCCAAAGATATTTTTTGTCTCTAAATTGTAATTAATCTTGTTGGAGGATCTGTTAAATAAAAAAGAAGTAATTTCATTATATAGGATTTAGATATTTAGTCTCGTATATTTGGCTTCTCACCTTGTGTATAAGTTATAGATCAGGTACGACGCCAAGAAAGAATGTTGGTAGACCTGAGAACCAATGACAAAAAACAACAGTGTGTCACTCATTAGTGATGATTAGGACCTCAACGTAGAAAAACGGGTGAGTAGTTTAGTTAATCATGACTAGTAGATCACTAACC
>JAUYWH010000013.1:18732125-18799489 GCA_034779795.1 Ctenopoma multispine
TAGTGATAAGGAATCATTACATGACTACTCTGCCAGTCAGTACTACAGCACAGACACTCGACAATGGCAGATTATCTACAGATAATAATTCATTTGTTTTCAAAAAAATGTTTTCAGACTAATTAGGTGAAATTGGATAATTTTCCTTGAAAAACACTGTGATAATGTACTTGGATCACAGCTCTTTCCTCAGTTATTCGTACCGTTGCTGAGGTAACGTGCATTGTTACTGAAGCGAGTGGTGGGTTTGTTGTCTGTAGGTGTTGATATAGATGCCAACATAGGTCAGAAATATGGACTGTACCTTTTAAACAATCTAAAAGCTAGACATCTAAAACATTTACATGCAATATTTGTTGCAGTGCAGGTCTTATACAGGAAGCCCAACAATACTTTACTTAGTGCTTAATGTGACACTTACAGTGACAGATCTTGATTGGTCTGTAAATAGCTCTGGGACTTTTTTAATTGGCCATATAGTGATTAGAAAGCAAGAAGCTTGGCAAAGAAAAATGTGGCTCATTAAATCTTCAGTTTACTCTTAATTCAACTCTCCTGAATGCTTTTGCAGCTGATGATTGGGTTAATCACT
Source organism: Ctenopoma multispine (assembly GCA_034779795.1). NCBI lineage: Eukaryota > Metazoa > Chordata > Actinopteri > Anabantiformes > Anabantidae > Ctenopoma > Ctenopoma multispine. The sequence continues at coordinate 18,732,718 of JAUYWH010000013.1, forward strand.
GCACTTTTTTCATACATACATTTAATAATTATTAAAAATAGTCTTTGACAGCTGCAGTAATCAGCAAATCAGCAATTATACGTTGTAAGTGTACCACTTTATGTCTTAAAAATGCTACTTTAAAACATGCACCGAAGGCTGATGACCATAACCAACAGAGTAATGTATGGGAACCTCACAGCAGTGGTGTAAAGCTGAGTCTGTGCATGATTATGATAAATTCATAAGACAACAGGAGATAGTGGTGCAGGGGCAAGCCATTACTCTCCATAGATTAAGGCTGTCACTTTGATGATGAACACATCGGCTCCGTCCATCTCAGGAGGAAGCAGCATCTTTAACTCTCTGCTGTCTCAATCCCATCAAGCACACAGAGCCCATTATCAACCTGACACTGAGATTTGTCCGTGACCATCAAATGATAGAATGGAACAGTGGGCAAGACACACAGTGTGATTTGCAACAAGAAACTTCACTGATATTGGACGCAGGGACAGTAATGGGCTTCTGGTGTGATAAATGATCAGTGTTCCGTTTCCTGTTAGAACTACTTGCATGAAACATAAAAGTTCCATGCTGTTTCTTGAGCTTAACAAAGTCACAGCTGGTAGTCACTTTTCTAACAGAAGCCAGGGTAACTACAGAGACAAGGGCTTGAGGGGGTACAGGTACACCTTGCAGTCAACCCAGAAACCTATTTTAACCATTAATTGCTCTTTTTATCTTTAATTTATTGTATGTTACATGTGTTTTTGCAAATATGTAATCGGCATTAAACAGAGGTGAGGATGTGAGACTTACTACCACCTATTTGTCATTTTAAATGTAATTATTGAGGCCGCTGTGCTCCTGGGAACAGTGAAAGCTTTAGAAATGCAGTGGTGCTTGAACCCTTAGAATCTTCTCTATTGCTGAGTAAATATTACCTAAAGCGTGGTCTGATTTTCAAAAGTATTGAAACTACACAAAGGGAATCAAGTAACAAACGGAAAAAGAGCCAGTCTTAAAATGTATGATGTATCTATTAGGAATGGACCCAAATATTCAGATATTCATTCCTTAAGATTAAGATTGATTTTCAGAGACTGCTACAATGATCAAGGCATGAACTTTGCTTTTACCAAAGAATGTGGACAAACTAATCTTCCTTGCACACAACATGAAGAGTGTAGAGAGTAAGCTTAAGGCTTAGTAAGCTTGCAATGTGATTATGATGGAAATTAGTTTGTGTATCAAAATGCAAGTGCTGCTGTTATAACTGTTCTACCAAACCCGCTTCCTTTTACTAGGTGTTCAGGGACATAACAGTGTGTAGCCACTCCCCCCAACAGAGTGGCTAAGCTCCAAAGTGAAATTCTGGACACCCATATGTAGTGTCATCAGGCCTGGATAGTTCAAGCTGAAGGTGGGTTGCAGATCCCCTTCCTAACCTCCACCCTTAAACAATAACGGGACTCTCTGTTTAAGTAACTGTGTGATCTCTTAACCCATCTATGGCAGGATGGCATAGATAAGGGGGGGATTTCATATAAAGAAGGTACTTTCTTATGCACATCCCCTGTGCAGTGTGAATTACCCCTCTCAGGACATTTCCCTCTAATGCTTCAAAGAACATGGAAACTCCTATCAGGGGTCAACTTAAGTGCAAAGCCAACACCCCCTGAGTTGACACTGTCCAGAAGGACAACATAAAACTCACTTTTTGACCCCCTGTTAAGGAAGGTCTGCTCATGAACAGAGATCATCATCATATGGACCTGAGATGAAAAAGTTGGACCAAGATGCCTACATTAGGCCTTTGGGACTTTTATTCATTCACACTCATCAAAACCAACTGGACTCTAAGTGATGTTCAGATGTTTATATTCATGTCACAAGACCATCCTGAAACTAGTATATAAGGAATACTAGAATAATGTATGAATGTATATGTAATGCTTAATAACTATGAGTAATAAGACTATGTGCCACCAATCTGTATGTCTCTTTTATATAATTATGTCTTTATGTATCACCTGGGAGACAGTCCAACGTTTGGTAGTAATTCAGTAGTTACATATCACATGCAACTATAATTTTATGTGTTCCAAACTTGGTTTGTAACTTACTTTGAATCACTCGTTATTGAATGTTAATTCTGATTGTAAGATGTGGGCGATGGTAGTGTGTGTTTCTAGAATTAATATTCATTATCTTTAATTGAGGTATTTACATACTGAGTTTCTCAGACAAAGAGAATGGGCGTTTTAAACAACTGCGCCAAAGAGCCTTGTCTCCGCCTATATGCTCCTTAAGAGAATATTTGGTCAGAACAAGAGAAGAAGTTTGCTTTTTGTCTTTTGCGCTTTTCCTTTAATTCCCTTTTTGTCTTTTGTCCGCTCTTTGTCTTTTTCATGTTTTTCTTTTTGGTTTATGTTTCTTTTTTTCCCCCACAAACTTGTTGTTCCAGTAACTCCTATAATTTGACTAGTACAGTACCATTACTTGCTTACAAGATATTTAAAGTGAGTTAAAGTTTGCCTGGGACATCTGTCTGACTCGCATCACCTGGTTAAACAACCATTCATTACATCTTCTATATCAATACATTCCACCTCAGTGAAGCCAGTAACGTGTGTTTCTTTTGTTGTATCAAGACATGAGATCACTTTTATTCGCCAAGAACAAACTACTTCAGTAGAGACTGATTGAAATTGGTTCGGGGTTCAATTTCTGTACTTTATGGGATCCAATTTGTCCCGGTTCCCCTTAAGATTAACAAGTGCAAATTCAAAATGTATGAATGAATATGCTATAGATAGTATCTATGATGTCCAGGGTCTTCCAATACTTGTCGAAAATGGAAAATGTAAGCCTTTTAATAATAAATAAAATAAACAGGGATTTGGACAATTGGTAGAAATTATTAACATATAAAACATAAAATGAATAAGATTAAAATTTTGATTGTTGGAGCATGTCTAACATGAACTTTAACCAAGCCAAAAAAATCCAGCTAAATTTTAACTTTTTGTGCTGCCAGTACCCACTGTTTTAGTAAACTATGTTGCAATTTACTTTTCTAAACATCTGAAAGTTTAACAAGTGTTTTGACTTTAAGAGATTTTACCATGTGTACAGTAACAAGCATAGGTAATAGCAACTCAACAAGTAATAAGTTGAAATGTATCAACAAATTTATCTCAGCTACTTTTCTGACTTTGAGCCCTGTTCTCTGTCAAACACAGACACAGAGAAGTGGCAGCAGCCGAAACCTTTCCAGGTCCACTAATCTCACCAGGCTCTTAAGTTAATAAAATATTAATATCTATGAATTCTGAATTCTAATTCATTTGCTCATATTTGTGCTCTCTTGGTCAATTTTCTCTGCAAAATCTTAACTAGTAGTATTTCACATGATATACAATAATGTATTTGCAGCTAGATGGCTACTCACTAGTGTGCCCAGTTATACCATTTATTGTTTCATTCTCAATAACTTTTCGCAAATGTGACTAAAGTGATATGGTTTTGATTCTTCACTTGCCCCACCACACAACTGCAGAATGCGTTCCACTTGCCCAAACAGTGGACAAGCCAATTCACCCACTCTTAATACTTAGGACAAACACATGCTTGTTTATTCTGGTGTATTCTTTATTTCTTTATTCTTACCTATTGTAGGTGAAATGAGTGCATGCTAGTAATTCATCAATTCACAGATAAAATCTTTCTTTAGTTCAATTAATTCATGATATCATTAACTAGAATAGTGAGAATGTTAAATAAACAGTTAATTTGAATGTTGACATTTTAGATGCTGAAGAGACCAGTGTAAGAATAATTTCAGCTGATTCTTTTTAATCACAACTGGAACACTTTGTGATCTTTAAAAGTCCCTTGTTCCCTTACAGCTAGAAGCAAATTCCTTCTGTATGCTGCAATGTTAATGCATTTTCCAGAATTGTGTGTACAGCCTGTTAGAGGATGACCTCCCACCTATACCGAATGCCCTTTTTTTTGCACCCAAAAATTTCCTATACAGCCGAATTCTTTAATTTTGACGGTGTATAGTTCGGGGGTTCACCTTCTTTATCACCTGCTTCAGCTTGTTCTGTTCAATTTCAGTTAGGAACATAATCTAATGACGTTTTACTGCTTCAGATGAAGAGGAAAATAACTTTTAGTGTTTGCGTTGCTATGACTGTAGGAGTCATATCAAGTAGCTTAGAGTAGAGCTTGAGAAACTACAACAGACAGATAATAAAAGTACATACAAGACTACTATTTTGCTATACAATTTAAATTGTTAAGAAAAAAACACAATAAAGCTAAACACTAAATTACATTGTTTCCATTAAAAGCTGAAGTCAATGTAAATTACTGTAGTTAATTTTTAATGTACATTCAAGTCATGTGTTCCAAATTGCAGTAACGGTGTGGATTAATGGGGTAGCTCGATCCAAATTTTGATAGTATTAATATACCTAAATTTGCAGTATTTCAATTAAAGACCTTCTGATGTGAGTAATTAAGAGAAACAGTAGAAAAGGTGTGCTGTCGCTACTTCAACAGACAACCAGGTCCTCAAGTACCAGAGATAATCTCGAATAGTATAATAAAGAATCTCCTTTATTATACCAAAGTATTTCGACATGAGGCATTCTTCAGGGTAGGTATGAGAAAGACCACTTTTCTTCTCTTTTTTCATACACTAGCCCATACCAATGATACTACCACTACATGACATGTCATTGTGCCTATCAGCCCGAGTGCCCACACAAATGACCTTTGTGCTCTCTGAAAATTTGTGAAATTAAAGGCCAAATGGCCTTGACTTTAACTTTATGAAATTCATGGCCTGCTTGTGAGCATCTCCGCTATAGACATATAGTAGGTTTTCTATGCTTGTCCACCAAGATTTACAGATGTACATAGATGATAAACTCAAGTAAAAGCTGAGGTTTGAACAAAAGAAAACATTTATTTAGTCAAACTACAGACTTCACCTGTGTGTTCACCTACAGTATACAGCATTAGAGCACATGAAACATTCTTGCAATGTTATCTACCTACCCTGGTCTTTTCAAAATTATCTTTTTAAACTTTAATATTATATTATATTAATATAATTTTGTGCTTGATTAAAATATAATGGTTTTAAAGAATATATAATTATGGTATCAAAACATTAGCAAGTGTTTTCACTTACATAAGTGTCTGTCACGTGTACTTGCATCAATGAAAGTTATAATAATGGTCATTTTAATTTAGTTTTCAAGTTATTTCAGTCACTTGTGATTTTGGAAATTGAACATTATATTATGCCCTTGTAAATATTCTTTTAAATCACACACATCCAAAAATCAGATATACAAGTACACAAATTGCTTGGTTTTGCTTTTGACCCTGTGATGATGAGCTTTAATAAAAACATCAAGTGGAACAGTATGCGTTTGAGAAGCTGCTTGTTGATGAAATAAAGGCAAAGCAAAGAAAACACAGCTCTGACTATTTTTTAATTAAGCTGTGTTTATAGCTGTTGTTTAATACTTGACATACTTGTTTAACATGCTATGGTGTGCCTGAATAGCTGCAATAGTTAATGCATGGCAGTTACATTGAAAAAACAGGTCAAGAGATTTTTGTTTTATTTTCACTTACCCTCATCAGCATCTATTGTTATCAATGATGAATGTGCAAATTTGCCTATTTCTTCAAATCCAGTACAGCTACATACAGTACAACACTTGATCAATGTTGTGTTGATCTGGGGTCAGCACTGGAAACATTTAATGCTGGTCATGATTGGCAGGTGTGAGAACACATACTGCATCACAGCTTAGCAGCAGTCTGGTCAGAGTGCCCATGCTGACCCTTGTGCACAACAACATTAAAAACATCAGGTGCTTTTAATGGTGTGGCTGATTGGTGTGTGTGTTAGACCTTTTAACCTTATGAAATGTGCTGACCCATTCCTTGAGCTCCACAAATACACCCCTGGAGACAGAGCTTTCATTAGCCAGAGCTCCTAGAATGTGGATCATAATACCAGAATGATGATGCTGGCTCTGCCTTATCATTAAAACACTTCCTTAAACACATTTTTGATCACTTGACCCTTGTGGATAGAATGTGCACCACGTCACTGTTAATGGGTTATAAGACATCTGTTAAGACATTTTTATGGGGTTGGAGACTTGGAGGAAGTATTCACCTGCCACTTTACAGCTCTGTAGAGAGAATACAAGCAGCGTGATCCTTTATTAATATAGGTAGAAAACTGCAGTTTACAATTTTACAAAAAATAAAACAAATAAGACCTAACTTTGACTAAAACTGAGGTATTTGTGTCTGTGATACAAATGAGTGATGGATCAAAAACACTGTCTGCTTGGATTGCCCTGTAGGCTAACCAAGGGCTAAACCCATGATAGAACTTGTAAAAATAAATGCACTTAGTGAATGCACAAACAGCTACAGATGGTATAAGAGTAAAAATACTAATTTACTGAAATAGGCAAAGTAAAACTCACAATTTTCCTTAAATAAACTGTGGGAAAAGCACATGTTCAAATTATGTCATGTTTGATTAATACTGGTTGTCATTGTTTCAAAGTGTACTAGCCTACAGGGTTGTTGGAGTATGTGACTGTAAACCATTCTCACAAAAGAGATATCTTTATGTTGCTCACGTCTCCATTTTACTTTATGAACCTCCAGTATTAGCAGCCCCTAAACCAAAGAGCTGTGTTAGAATATATGAAACTGGAATATTCAGTATTTCTCACCTGCTTGACATCATATCCCAGAAGAACAAAGTTTAGATCTGGAGAAACTGCAAACTTTGAGGCCTTAAAAGTTGCCTGCAGGAAAATAGAAGAAGAAGAAATAAAAAGAAATAGATGAGATTTGTTTTTCACAACAAATCATTTTTCCCATTCAACTCTCTAAAACCAAGAGTGTATCATAGACCTACTTGTCTAACTCTTTTTGATGCAGCCCCCAAAACATTCTGGTAGTTAGCGTAAGAAGTTAAAATGAGATTTTTTTTTTAATTCAAACTTGTGCCTTACTTACAAATGTTGTGTTTTTCAGCAGGAGATCTGTTTCATTGCTGTGTATGTTGACTTTGAAAACATCTCCATCCCAGCTCTGGTAGATGATTTCATCCCCTAGGACAGAAACGTGCATGCTCAATATGCTGTATTTGCCTTGGATTTGATAGGTCTAAATTGTCCCTATCCCCTGTATATATGAATGGATAAGCTCTGAGATATCAATCTCTGGAAAGAGGGCTACAAACTACTGTAGTAAACATTTTAACTGCTTCAAATATTATGACAGGTAGCTAAATACGAAAGATATATTGCTTGTGTTCAGTGGGCAGTTAAATTCTCCTATCCAAACCACCATTACTGCACATATTTCAAGTACTATTTCTTGTACTTAATATTGTGATATGAAGAACACAGATTAGTTTGAAATTATAGTATCAGTAACCCATTTCAGGCAGACATGAAAACATTTTGGCAATGAGTCAACCCTTCTTTAAGGCAGCGTTTGTCATTTACACCAAAGTCCAGAAAATCCAACTAATTGCCACCCCAGCAATCTTTTTACAAAGCTGCTGGCATGCTAGTGTTAGAGTCATGACACTTCACTTATCAATTTCAAAACAATAATCCAAATAAACTGAATACTAAAGTGTTTCTGCTAGTTTAAAAATTTACAACATGATTTGGACTCAAAGTTTTATCGAGTAGAACATGAAAATTGGGGCGGCATAATAGCTCAATGGGTAGAGCAGTCATTTTCAAACCTGAGAGTGTGCGGTTTGATTGCCAGTCCCAGTAGGCTACGTGTCGAGGTGTCCTTGGACAAGACACCGATACCCTGACCCTGTGATTAGAATTAGGTAAAACCCATTTACTAAATTTTACTCATTTGCACTGTTCATTTCTTTATTTGTATTTCCTTAATTTGCTTTATGCCTCCATGCCCAACTGACGAACCAATGACATCTGGTTGTTTATGAGGCCTCCTAGGTCCCTGGCAAACAGGAATGCAACATTACCATAATCAGTAACATAATGATGCACAACAATTTAGCTGAAGTCTGAACTATGTCATTTTTCTACTGCAACGTCATCCCAGAAAAAAGAACCCTGGTGGCGGAAAAGATAACATAATCAAAACTTCACATTCCTTTGCCTGTCAACAACTGAAGTCACATATCTTGTTTTATAAGGACATGGAGGAACAGCTGAACTGGCACTAAAAAGTTCAACAATGACTTTTTAATTTGGGGTGCCATGGCAGCAAATTGGCTCAATCATGTAGCTTTGACATTTAAATGGGGATAATAGCTTAAGCTGATCATGTGTAGACAAAATGATTCTTGGGAAGGTCCAACAGTAGATCCAGCAGCAGGTTGCTTCAGAGGAGACAAAATATTACACAAAAGAGAAGTAAACACTCATTTAGAAGGATCTCTCTAATATAACAAATATTAATGATGATGATAGTGATGAGTTTCAATGAGTTTACACTTCAACTTTTAACAGTGGAAACAGTGACAAGAATGTCGCTAAATATCCTTAGTCTACTCCCAAACCAACACCACAGTCCACGGGGGCCAGAATTCCATTAATGGATTTTTAAAATCATTTCCCCATCTTCAATAAATATGAATAAATATCATCACACATCAATCTCAGCTCACAGTCTCACAGCAGTAGACTACTGAGTCTACTGCTGTGAGACTGTGAGCTAGTTGGTTATGACTGGCAGTAATGCAAATAAGATAAGATAAGATAAGATATATTTAATGTCACTGTTGCATAAACAATGAAAAACAGTTTGACGACACTAATTTTAGTAGTAACAAGTAATGAGTACAAGGTATAATCCAAGGTATAATACAACAGTTTTTACAATGTACAACTTAGCAGCAAGTGAAACAGTCATAAATATTATAGTACTATAAATGGATTAGCAGCATGTGAGAAATGTAAACATGTGACATTTAAGGTGCTCTGTAGAGTCAGTAGTTTCGTAGAAACCAAGGTACATTCAGGGGAGTGGGGGGAGGACAGGTTTGACAGCTTTTATGGGTCTGTTGGATTTCGCCATGAGTGACCTGTAGCGTCTGCCAGAGAGGAGGGGGGAGAGAAGGGAGTGCCTAGGCGAGAGGAGTCTATTGTAATACTACCAAAAAGGGCTCAAAGGGCACTCTTGATGAGGAACCTTTGGCTAGGTTTTCATCATTTTAAAAACATGATGTGGAAACAAAAAACAAACCAATCATATGACAATTTTAAAAGCTAAATTAACTAAAGTTGTTGGTGTCATAATAAGAATATCAAGTATAAAGTTCATTCTTCTTTACGTGTAGTACCAGCTCTCTGCTGGAGTCTGCCGGAGAAGATGTCTCTGAGGGAGGGCAGTGTGGTCCCGAGTGTCCTCTCCGCCGCTCTCACATCCTGTTCTTCCTGTCCTCTGCTGTGCAACAGCTGAACCACACTGTACAGCAGTAGGTCAGGAGACTCTCGATGGTGAAGCGGTATAAGTTGATCAGCAGCTGTCTGGGGAGATGGGCCTGACACAGCTTCCTGAGGAAGTATAGTCATGGTGGAGCCTTCCCCACCTGGTGAGAGATGTTAGTTGACCAGGAGAGGTCAGCCGTGACATGAACACCAAGGAATTTAAAGCTCTTCACCCTCTCAACCTCCTCTCCATCAATGTAGAGGGCGGACTGCTCTGGCTGCTTATGTCTCCTGAAATCCACCACCGGCTCTTTGGTCTTGGTGGTGTTTAAGTCCAGGTTGTTGTTGTCACAATAAATCGCATTATTGCATTAAAACAAACATGGACGGTGAATGGCAGTTCAGATTCTGAGTGAACCCATGAATGGAAAGTCTACATAGAGAAATAGAGCTAAAATAACTCTATAATATGAAGCTAGTTACAGGTTAAATTTGATGTTACGGTACGTCTCACTCAGTTGTTACATCATCAGTTGCTGATGTCAGTTATAAATATTAAATGTGTTTAGACAAGTTTTATAAGAATGACCATGATATTCCAACCAGTCGGAATGACCAAACCACTTTCATTATTGGCCCTGTAAGTGTGTGCCTGCCTGAAGGCCTATAAATCTGTTAGGTTAGTCTGGAAAGAAGATTGTGTGTCTCTTCTGCCTGCTGATCCTCAAGACTTAAACGGAATGCCATCCAGATTGATCCATAATGCCAAAACTGTTTTCTACGCAGTAACAGTTGTCATTCCAAAAGCAAAAAAAAGTTTTAAAATATAAGTACAGATGGTGCACAGTGCACTTACCCAGGTTTTTCTTTTTAGATGGTAACAGATGCTAACAGCCAAAACAGTAATCCAAAATAGACTAAAACAGTCCATGGGGGGAGTACAGAGTTGGTGTATAAATGATCTGTGCGTTTATCACAGTAAATCAGCCACAACATTACATCACCAATACTATTGGTGTTTCACACCAACAGCTGTGCAATAAGTAACCTATGTGGAAAAACTAAAAACGGTTGATGGTTGGTGGCATGTCTGTTGTAGTTTGGACACCAAAAAAGGGCTCAAAGGGCCAAAAGTTCAAAGAGGAACCTTTGGCTAGGTTTTCATCATGGCTAGGAACATGATGAGGCAACAAATACAAAAAAATCATATGACAATTTTCATTCATTCGTTCATTTTCCAAGCCGAGATCCACTAATCTGTCTTACAGAATTTTATTTTCATATTAGTAGTGCTTAAACAATTTTTTCTGTCAAGTCTGTTTGCTTCAAAACACATAATTAATACTACAGATTGCACACTTCTGTAGACCTGTCGCATGTATAGCGAGGCGTGAGCAGCTCATCAGCGCTACTCAAACCACATTTCAATCAGTCCAAAAAACTGCAGCCTTCATTCACTGTCATCAGAACAACGGTCTGTGTGTCTGTCAGCAAGACAAAGAGACAGCCTGTGGACAACCTGTTTTCACCAAGCAGGAATGTACCAGAAAAAAAAGTGCTTTCATGTTGGCTGTGTTTTTTATGTCTCATAATATTATTAATAACATTTTCCTGTTTGCTGCAGATGGGAGGGAAAGTAAAACTAGGAAGCTCACATTGACACAGGGAGTTGTATCAGTCATTACAGATACCGGTTAAAAAGTTTGCAACAGCTTTAACAGTTTTAAGGTAGGGCTGCACCAATCAGATTTTAATATCAGATAATGGCACTAACATTGCATCTATTCCAATCTATTCACTTGAAATCTATGTTTGCAACACATGTTATATGTCAGCAGCATGTAGAGTGTGCTGGTTGACTGGACTCTACCAACATACAGAGACTCAAAGACTCTATGGATGTTTTTTCACGGTTGCTACGTCAACAAGATGACATGTACTTTTAATATCTGCAAAGTAAACTTACCTGATTAGTTTGTTTTTGCAGCTTCTTATTGATTTTAATGTGGTATTGAAGCATAGTGAGGCAGGTCGATTGAGGACTGGTCAGAAGAGTGGACTGATTCTAAGTGTTGTGCTTGTGGTCACTTGAAATGCATATTGTAGTTTTAAATGTGTCTTTAAAAAAAAATTAAATTTAAAAGACAGGTTATTATGATGACATGATGAGCCTGTCCATCAAAATGATGAACAATAAGAATCATCTTGCATGTGAAAAATATCTTGAAATCAACTATGATTATTGATTGGGTGATTATCTGCCGTCCTAACAAATGCTTATACCAAATGCAGCCTGAGTGAATAGAGTGTTGATTTGTGTCATTAAATAAACTATTCCCTCACTAATTTCAAGGCTGCCAGAAGCAACAAGTAACACTGTTTTCTTTTTTACTAAAAGTTTTCAATGACATTTCAGACATTTTCATTGACATTCAAATTGACATTTTCATACCACTTTTTTTTAACAACTTGACAACAAAATGAGATGTATCTTTTTGTATAAAGACTAAAAATAAATCTGTTCTGGAGAACTGTTATAAAAGGTAAATAAATATATAATTAAAAGGGACCTTTCTAAGATTGTTCAAGGCCTTTTTTAAAGACAGCATCTGAGAATGAGTCTTTCAAGATGTGGAAAAGTTAGTGACTGAGAGAAGTCAATAACAGAAGTCCTGTTAGGGAGAAGGGATGCTCAAACAGTTTGACGACACTACTGAAGGCACAGCATTTCAACTTTCCCCCCAAAAGGCTTGAAAGAAGTGGACCGGTTTCATTGAAAAACTTGAAATTCAATGTTATTTATGTTGTCTGTGACAGAAAAGTCTTGTGGGTCTTCCCACCCAAGGAAACATTTAGATAATGACAAGCAGCTCTCCCAGGATCTCATAATGGCTTCATTCTAGCTGCTTATGGTGCCCCACATGGGAACACTGATGTGACTTTTTGCACTCATGGAAGTGAAATGATACATTGTGGTATAATAATAGATGCTAGTATAATGTTATATTGTTTAAATTATTTTAATGATATATGATTTACCAATATAGTCTAACCCAATAGACGTCTAGTTCAAGGTTGGCTCGGAAATACAGAAGCCACAGGATATATTGCAAGGTGTGCCAAACAAACACAAATATCTTAAAAATTATAACTCAGATTTGACATATTTTGTTGTATATTTTGATGTATGGTATGAAACAGTTTCATTAAAAGAGTAAAAACCGATACCAATCATTTCTCATATTACAATTTAATGCGAAGGCTTACTGATAATATCGATATTAATGCAATTATAGAGAAGAAACCATTAAATCCCCAGGCAACTTTCTTACGCTAAAGGGAGTCCTCTAATCTGGACTCCCTTTAGCATAAGAAACCTCTTACAGAATACGACTCAAGGTGGGCATCTATCTGCACTGATCGGATTGCTGACTGAAAAGCAGAGAGAAAAGTCTCCAACTCTGCTCCACACACCTACTCTATGATCACTTCCCCTAGTATACACTGGCAACAAAAATCCAAAAATACCAACATGTCTAAAACATCAGAAATGAACTTTTACTATTTTCTACTCAGTGTTAGTTTTGGGAGAGCTGGGACAGCTCTGTTATCCTTTTTTTCTCTTTATTATTACTATTATTATTTCGCCCCTTTTTTTTGCTGGCTATCTAGTTTTTTTTAGTACATTGGTCTAACTGTGCAGATGATTTACATGCTGGCTATAGCTTCATGTAGCTTAATGCAATCATGTAGATAGGGTTTACTGTATGTATTTGTAATCTTATGTGGGGAGTCTGGGGTATTCATGTTTATCTACTGCCCTAAAGTAAATACAACACATTTAGTCAGATTTAAGTGTTTAATCCTTTGGATGTTGTCTGAACAATCATTGAACACATCAGGAGTGTAAACTTCAGAATTTAAATTGAAACCATTATGCAGAGTAAATAATTTAACTTGGTGTTTATCTGTTCTGTAAAAGTGTTCATTTATTGCCTCTCATTAACCAGTCACGATATAAGTGCAATATTTCATACTTTGGTTATAATTAACCAATAATTGATTGTTAACTTTCATGACTGTTAATTAAAGAAATATCTTAAAATGTGCATTCCTACTGTGTATACAGTTTGTGTAGCAAATGTGTATAGGGGTTCAATAGGCTTAACCAGTTAAGACAAATGAAAAACCAATATACAAAAATACCACACAACAAAACAAAAAACCTTTGTTTGTGTTTAAAGCAAACATATTGTTCTGTTCAGAGAAGCAATAACTAAGTGATAAAAGTCAAATCAGGCAGCAAATCAAGTTATACTCAGCTGGATTTTAAGATAGTGGAAACTGGCAGGTTCATGTTCACACTCAGCCATAGGCTGACTTTATAGTCTTGTATTGTGCTGAGCTTTTGGAATTTCTTTAGATCTTGCAGAAATTGTTGCAAAGTTTTCTCTTATGAAGTATATTCAAAAGAAATAAAAATACATTTACATAAACTTGTCAGTGTTCCTTTAAGTTTGCTCTGTTTATTATTCTCTGCTCTTACAGTTCCAATGATTCACTTGTTGTAGGTTTCTGGGATAAACTGTATTCTTGCATGACTATGAAAGCTTCTGATGTCTGTGTTTGTCACAAGATACTCACGAGGAAGAAATAAACTTATGCGTTATATGTGCTTGCAGCTCACAAGTTGCCAGAGTATTTGACTGTATGCACCAGGCATCATGGACAATTAATCACGGGTCTTCTCCAAAGGTAAAGGTCTTTAAAAATTACAGCATCATATGTGAAATTTGTGTTTACTGCACCGGAGCAAAACTAGAGCAGCAGCTAAGGATCTTCGAGCAGAGAAGTGACTTTGTAAAATCACCAGAGTGGAGTTGTGTGGTGAGACAAGGCAGACGAGTAAAACTAGTCATGTGAAATGTTAATACTCAATCCCAGCACTGCTCAAAATCTCCCAGGAAGAAGGCAGTGAGCGGGATTATTGGAACCAGCGCTGGAGGTAACATTATATGGTAACATAACCATAAAGTTACTAAGTGTTTTTGCAACTAAATCTGCCCCTGACTTAGACTCAGACCGGGGCAATTTATTTGAAAGACAAACATTTCTCGGGATATTACTTGTCAGTCAATGAACACTGTGCAGAGTCAGTTTAGCTCTTTTAAAATAACAGCTGAGTGCAACAAGGTGGCTGAGATGGCTGAGATTATGACTCTGTCCAGATGGGATCTATGTTTGGCAATTTGATGTTTGACTGCTTGAGAATTTTTGAACTCAGGTTTCTGACATACTTACCACTGATCCATTTTGCATCGCTGTCATGTATTTGGAAGTTTCTTTGAAAGAGGTCATCCAGTGTTAACTGTGAACCAGATGGTTTACCACGATCATCTACAGGAAGAAAAGGATACATTTAGCAAATCAAAGAATAAAGTTTGGCATATTGTTACCGTAATGTTTCACCATAGTATTAGTAGCTCTTGAAAGTGAGCTACAAATTTTGTGACAAGGTTGTTTAAATGCACAAAGCTGTGTTATAACTAAAGAGTTATAACTAATGACTAATTTTAACCTTTGCTCATATTTTCTCAGTAAACAATTACAGCATGACTTGGTTCACCTTAGACATAGTCTACGATTACTGTGCTGTGTACCTTCAGTGCTACACTGTATTTATATAAATGCTAATTAAGGTAAATGGAGAGTACAGAAATTAAGAAAGCATACTGATGTAATATAATGAATTAAAGTAAAACAAACTTTCTGGTTTTCTGCAAAATATGGTCATGAAATGTTAACTGATCTTTAGTAAAGTGACAAATATAAACAAACACAATTATGTGCACATTGTACTACAGATTGCAATTTTCTTGGCCCATCCCGATTTTTAATTTTTTTCAATAGTCTGATCTGCCGATTTTGGTAAATTCTGATTTACTTTCTTTCTTTGGCAGCAACATTTTTAAAATTTGTCTTTAATGAATAATTTAATTGTAATAAAAAAAACAACTCTTAAAAAACATTTCCATCTTTTTCTCACTCTCAGTTAAACAAATGCCAAAATAAAAGTGATCCAGGTAACTAGATAAACCTCTGAGTAAAAATGAAGTGCAGTATTTGTACTTTTCCAGATATAACCCGGTGCAATTGGTAATAGAAACAGAAGAACACAACAGGGGACCGGATGTTTATATGGCTGCTCCTCCACAGTTTGTTTTGCCCTTATAGACCAATAAAAATCCAAGCTTTGTATCTTCTTTACTTACAGTAAAGAAATCCAGCCTGACAACATGTTGTGGTCAGGATTTAGGCTACTGTAAACTGTGATTATTACTGCCAGTAAAGAGTTGCAGTAATGATTATTACTGGGTGTGGATTTGGTGTAAATAAATTTTTTTATTTATGATATTTTCTGTATCCAATGCTGTAAACTAGGTCTATATAAAAGAATCATTACAACAGCAAGTCTGTTAGATTAACATTATGTAGACTTTCATTTAAATTCAAATCATCGAACAGATGCGGTAATTAGAACTTGTGATGTAATTTAAAAGTGATGTGAAAACTCATAAAAACTTCATACTACCTTTGGGCTGCAGTATTTTCTCACTTACCTTACCTTACCAGGTATCTAAATATGAATTAAATTAAAGTTGATAAAGGATGAAGATTGGAGTGGATGGGTACAAAAATACACAGGAAGCATCATCACTTTATTTATTGTCCCAGCCAATTAATTTTTGTTGTGAATCCATGTAGCTTATTTCTAACTATAATAAGTGTGTAACAACCTGCTGAGACTGATGGTTGGGTGTATGGATGTATGTGTCTGACATAGGCAATGCTGTTAAAACATGTAATAGGATGTTAGGTATATATTGTTCAGGTTTATGCCAGCAGTTCTAGACAACATAACACAATACATAACATTCTCTGTTTAAAATGTGTTTCTCTGTTTTGTTTATTTAAAAAATATACAGAAATTTCAAGTTCGAGATATGAGCAAATATTTTAAAAATCCTCAGAACACACTGTGTTCTGTGAAACAAAAGTATTGTGAACTAGCCACTCAGCCAAAGTGCTCTTTGTGTCAGTATTTCAGTGTCAGTCCACATATTATCCAAATCTGTTCCATTATAGAGAATAAGCCTCGTGGCTGAACTGTGTTTCAAAATGTAATGCCTTCATTTTTGGGAGTGAAGCTGTAGAGAACCTCACCTTTTGACAGCAGAATAATGGAGAGTCCAATGAGAGAGAGCACCACCAAAATAACCAGCAGAGAGATGCCAATGCCCTTCCAGTTCCTATCTGGTCCAATAGGTCCTATGTCCTTTGAAACACAAGAAAGACATTTTTTAAAAATAATGATGAATTGATTACTATAAATGATCACAAACACACAAAAAAATTATCAGCATAGTAAATGCATAAGGGTTAAGCAGCATCATTCCTCAGTGTAGCAGGCTGAAGTGTCATTAAGCAAGACAGAATAGTGTATGCTGAAGAGACTCTGCAGGTATGATTGGTGAATAAAAACCCCTTAATGACTTCAAAGCCTATATATATATATATATGTGTGTACATGTTTTCTTGTTATCGATCGAGAGAAGACTACATGACCAATAACCTCAGTGCATTCATCACATCATTCAAACCACTGGTAATCGTCAAAGTTCACAAATACATAGAAAAACAACCAGAAGTGTTCATATGGTGAAACGAAAATCAACTTGTATCAAACCTATCTGGAAAAAAGCTTATGACCCAAAGTATACCACCTAAACTGTTTCTGTTATGGCCTTTATATTTTGGAAATATCACACTGGCATTT
Organism: Ctenopoma multispine; assembly: GCA_034779795.1. Taxonomy (NCBI): domain Eukaryota; kingdom Metazoa; phylum Chordata; class Actinopteri; order Anabantiformes; family Anabantidae; genus Ctenopoma; species Ctenopoma multispine. Next base: position 18,750,022 of record JAUYWH010000013.1, read on the forward strand.
ATTGATGATTTCACTGCTGACAGAAGCAACACAACAGTTTCAAAAAACTTGATTTATAAAGTTTTTTGAATCTGTTGTGTTGCTTCTGTCAGCAGTGAAATTCCAGGGGGAAATGATTTTGGCATGTTACAGCAGCACAAATACGAAATACTCAATTTACAGAACAAAAATATGTAATAAAAATTAATGAAAAATAGGTAGTTTCAGTCAAAATCAGTCCTGTGTGTAATGTAGTTGGGTTATCTCATTATAAATATAATTATGATAGTTGTCATCACCCCTCCCCTTTACCTAAGGGAGAGGAGTTTTATAGTTGTAATGGCCACAGACAGAAATTATCTCCTGTGTCTCTGTGGAGCACTTGAAATTGATCAGTCTCTGGTTGAACTGGCTCCTCTGTCCAGCCAGGGCACTGTGAAGTGGGTGGGTGAAAGGGATTGTCCAGAATTGAGAGATGTTTGGTCATCACACATCTCACAGAGCAGTTGTGTGTGTTGACCAGTCAAGTTTATTTCTAAGTACACACCCAAGAACTTACACACAACCTCTACCTCCTCCCCCCGTATCGAGAGAAAGGAGTGACGGGACCCCCAGAGAACCTGAAGTCCACCACCAGTTCCTTTGTTATGCTGATGTTGAGCTGGAGATGGTTTTGCTCACACTAGTGCACAAAGTTGTTCACCACTCCCTGGTACTCTGTGATGTCTCCACCCTGAATACATCCTACAACTGCAGAGTCATCAGATAACTTCTGAAGGTGGCAAAACTCTGAGTTGTACCGGAAGTCATAGGTGTACAGAACCGTCCCCTGCGGAGCACCTGTGCTACAGACTACAGTGTCACACACACAGTTCTGCAGGTGCACATACTGGGGGCGGCCTGTGAGATAGGCCATAATCCAGGAAAGGAGTGTCAACCAGCATGTTTTTTTTATTTATTTCTATCCTAGCAGTGCACCCCAGATGGTGTTGAATGCACTGGAGAAATCAAAAGACATAATCTTCACTGAGCCCTGAGATGTAGCATTAGAGTGGAGCTTTGTGGAGCATAGACTCAAAATTAGTTAAGAAAAATTAAAACTCAGGACAATAACATGGACATACAAGTGAAGCCATGAAAGAGCTTTTCAGGGTGAAGAGGTTATATTTTCTCGACTTTCTGAGAACTTCGACTTCTCTCAGTTTGAGCTGCATTCACTGCAAAAGTTTTTGGGTTTTTTGTCACAGAATGTTACTCAGGTGTGGTGATTCTCTAAATCTCCATTTTGGTTCATACCTCTCTCTTTGTCTCTTTTTGTGTGTGTGTGAGCTAAACACTACAGGCCTCTGCGTGCTTTTGAAACAGTGATGATCTCAACCTACTCTCATTCCCGTGGCGTTGTATTCTGTCACTTCCCACTGCATCATAATTTGCTGTTTTTTCAAGCCCCACTCGCTGCAGTATTTGATGCTACGGTATTATTGGAAGCTTTAAACTCTGACATTCTCAGTGGACAGAAGAGCCCTGCTGCTGATTTTGCGCACAAATAACATCTTTATTTGTCCGACAGTTAATATTTGTTTCTGAGAAACTCTCAGTTTTGGGGAACAGATCGCTGTACAATGTGTGACGTTACTGGCATTACCATGGCAACAAAACGTCACGAGCACGTTTTCAATTAATTATCATCCCACGCGCCTTTATGTTTGATTGTAGGTCATGCAGTGGAGGGCCGTGTTAAAAAGTGATTTAACACACGGCTCAACACCTATGACAGTTACAATACATTTACTGCGAAGACATAAATACCATACGTAATATCGACAATATACCGCTATTATCCAGTATAACAGGATGCTCCATCACAAATAGACGTCCCATCAACAACCAGTCACAGTTACTGATGGCCAACAAGCAAAATTATCATAATCATAAATGACAGCACCGACGAGACAATTGGTCAGATATAAAAGTCACAGCCATCAGAATATATCGTTTAAACCAGCAGAAACGGTCTAAAGCAGCAATAATTAAGAGCTGATAAAGTCAGAAAAACATTCGTTAAACTTACCAAAGGTGCTCATCATTTAAAAACAAAGTCCTTCCTCTTGTCAAGTCCGTTCTCGTAGTCTGCTTCAGTTAGCTTACGTCGTGACGCAGTGTAGTAGATATCTGTAATTCGACTTTTAACTAGTCAAACTGACGTTGCAGATATCTTAAATTACACTTGGGACTAGTCACATTGTAATTTCGACTAGTCAAAATGCATTTCTAGATATCTAAAATGTAATGACGGACATTCGGGTAAAGACTGTTAAATGTTTAAAGGGCTTGCCATAGACGTCTGGGGTTAGGGCCGGCTAAGGCCCTGACGGGTCAAAGATCACGCCCAATACGGAAAACTCGAAGTGTGATTGGTTAAAAAACATGACAATCTATAAAACTGATGATGACGACTAATGATATGACGACGTACATTAAATTATAAAGATATATTACCTGTGAACATTTTATTAATACTTTCAGTATCAACGTATTTTCGTCTTGTCATTTACATTCACTGGTGACATAATTATCATTATGTTAACAGAAAACGTAATCGGATCGCAAGTACGTTCTGTATCCAAACGTAATCAGGATTACATATTCGTCAAATGCAAACGTAATTTTTAGGAGACGGGGTTGTCCTCATTCATCTGTAACTATTTAATGCTCAATCAAACTCCCAGGTGTCAACACATCGTGAAATAGATTCTCGTCCAGCGAACTAATAACTTGTACTTGTACTATTTATAATCTCCAGAGATGTGCTGCGACTGGACTCCAATCAGGACATAAAATAATGTTGTTGCTGGAGTCTGCTGGAGCATCTGCCATGAGTAGATTAAATTTACAGTCAAATGTACACACTGTGTATCTCATCGTGACTCCACAGGGTACCTTCAACAGTTTCAAAACCCTTACACTCCTGATCTGTCCAATAATATTTTTACACATAGCCAATATGTAGGGGTTCAGAGTGTTTTATCCCACATGGTTCTTTCTGTAATTATATATAGTAAACTCAACGGCTCTGATGATGTTGAAGATTTTGAAGCAAAGTGTATAAGATATGTAACTTCTCTACAAAGATTATTTATAGGATCTGCAGAAATATAATCTCTATATAATTATAATTATACAATTAAATTTAAAATTATATAATTAAACCATAATGAGATTGTTACCATGCTAAATTAAAGCTAGATTTCTCCTCCACATGATCGCCTTCCAGAGAGTGCAGTAGGCAATTATGTATGTTGTAACCATGATTATGAGACAAAGACGTACAGTAGTTTTGTTGTACATGATGTTTAATTATGAGAAATTTATGACGTGATACTGTCACAAACCAAGAGGTAGACTTTGGCAGATAGGATCCAATTGCAGGACAAACAGGCACATAGACTGTAGGAGAGTAATTAATGAAAAAACACTGAGTCCAGGGGAGGAAAACCAGGCAGGGAAAACGAGGGAACAAAGTCCAAACAGGCAAGAGTCGAAACCAGGCAAGCAATCCAAAAACATGACAAACAATCCAAAGGGGAAACAGACAGAAGACAAATCCAAATAATCTGGGCTCAGGATCAGAAACGGGCAAGCCATCCAGAACAGGAAGAAACTTGAACAACAGGTAACAGGTACAACAAACGATCTGGCAGAGAATAAAGGAGCAGGGACCGGTTTAAATCCTCAGGGGACCAAACAGGGAATGGGACACAGGTGAGTATATGGGTGGAGTAGATTCAGGTGGAGCTACTGCTGGGAAAGCTGAGCAGGCAGAGCAGGATGGAATAGATGGATGGATAAATACATACATACTAATATAAAAATATGAACCATTACTTGAACATTTCGAACTTCTGAGGCTAAGATAGACGAGACTGTATGAAAGTGTTGGCCCATATTAATTCTTAGCTAGATAAAAAACCAGAAGGCATGTGGAGAAAGTCAACTTGTTCTGTTCTGATGAAAATATAAACCAAAACGGAACTCTTGGTTATCAGACTAGATGCTATGACTGATAAAGAACCTATAGGCAAGAGTTTCTAAATGCACAGTTGCTCCCATTTCAACCATGGAAGCAAGTGCAATCTAGTCAGACCTATATATGTGCCATTTTCCTTCCATGTGTTACTGATGGATTTAATTGTACTCCAAAGGATTTTCAACTACTTTGGGAATTGTATCCATCCCTTTTCAATAAACTCTTTGCAGCTTCTTTCCTTACTGTTTGCCCAGATACATTTTTCACTATAAGACTATTGATAGTCTACTATCAGTTTGCTCCAGTTCAGACACAAACCAAAAAAAGTCATGACTAGACTAGGGGAGAAACCTTCCAGCTCCTCCCCCTACTTAAGATTAACTCATTCTTTCTTCCTCCATGTGTGCACACTGCAGTATTAGTCAATTGTCGCGTCCCGGTCCATCCCTAGTGCCGGTTTGAAGCCCGGTGGGGAAGTTTGCATCAGGAAGGGCATCCTGTGTAAAAATCCCTGCCAGAAAGATAATTTTTTTTTTTTAATTTATTTATTATTTATTGTTTATTAAATAATTGTTTATTGTCAAACTCAACAAAAAAATTTAGAAATACCATTGCATGTGTGAAATGTGTCCATTTATGTTGATCCCCATTCTAGCATGACTAAAAGCATATGTGCATACTTCATATCTTTCTTTACTTCATTTCTTCACATGTGCCTTAGACCTTTGTGCTGTATGAGTAAAAATAATCGCATGCGTAATCTAATATGTGGCTTTTTTATACTACGTCACTAAAACTAAATATGTATGTTGCTAACCTTACCTTACTTTATCTGACACAAACTAAGCCTGTACAAACAGGCCATAAAGTATAAATTCTACACCAAATATGAAACAATTTATGGCATAACTTTAGTTATGCATTTAGCTAGATTATAAAGATCAACATGAACAAATCTGTTCAGGTTTTAAGATGTATCTGGCTGACTCTGTAGAAGTCCTAAACATGAAATCCTACATATAAAGTGGCTTAAAAGAGTTATTTTATCCATTACATCTACAACAGAACGATGTGTGGAAAGAAATGCTCTTGGTTTTACATATTGTTTCTCAGCTATTTCAGTAAGCCTGTTTTTAGAAACAAGCCCATGGGGTTAGTGAGTTGTGGTAGTTCTTCGTGAGCTAAACTTGATGAAAGCTATGTAAAAGGGACAAAATAATCCTCTGAAGACCAGGCCCATATTTGGACGTGTCTCTCTACCTTCCTGACATCAATTATGCAGCCTTATTTCATTTGCAGTGACATGCAGTTTTATAAATAAATCTATCTCACTCACAGAGCCCCAAGCTACTGAAAACCCGCCTGTGTATTTATGGATCTATTTGCTTTCCAGGTCTTTTTAATTGGGAGTATGATTCAAAGATAAATATCCTGGAGCACTGCCGACTGTACACAACCATCCCAGTTCTTCTCTAAAACTTCAGTCTTACACCTCATCCCTGTGGCTTCCAGTTATTAAAATTCAGTCACAAGAGAAATGTCATTTTCGACAGTGAAGACAGTTTAGATTCAGCTTCATTTTGTTTGCGCCATTCGTGTTTTCTCTGTTTTGTTTAGCCTCATTAACTAGAGCAACCCTCATTACACATCAGAGGATCTTACTTGCCATTTTAATTTTTCCATTCGATCATTTTCTACATTCTATGACACTGTGAGCTGTGTCAGAACGTTATGTTCCTGATAGTGTACATTTTCATATGAGGGAATTCAATCAATCTTATCAACCCTGCTGTGAAAATGTGATATAAAGAGCTGTCTAAACTTCTACATGTTCATTCTAAGTCAGTGTCAAAGTAAACTTTATTGTCATCTGTGCTATATACGTACTGTACAGGTACACAAAGAGACGAGATGACGTGATTCCAGCTTTAATACTGCAGAACAAATAGGCACGCAGAATAAGCACAACAAATACATAAATAGAATATAAAATCTAAACTTTAGACTAAAAAGTACAATATAAAAATATACACCTTGAACTGGAAAGTTCTTTTAAATCACTGAAATTAAAAAGTTTTAAGTAAAATTTAAAAAAATATTTGTTTAAATGTTACTGAATAAATGCAATTAAATACAGAGGACATTTTATCAGGTACATTCATTTATTTTAATTTACATAAATTTAGATTTTATATAGACAGTTCAGTTTATTCAAAGGGGACATGCAGCCAGTTGCACAAAACAAATGAAACAAAAATACCTAAAACTATTCAATTCTTTTCACCACAATCCAATGTAGTTTTCAGGGAAGGAAAGTACAACTTTGGTGTACTTCTATTTTCTGCTGCATTATACTTCTACTTCATTACATTTCCAGAGGGAAATATATTTTTTAGTCCACTAAACTTATCTAAGATCTGTAATAAATAAAAATTAATTGAATACTAAACAATGTGATAAGCAGAAAAAAAAATGCAGTAGAGACCTGTGCAAAACATTAGAGGGCCCCTGTTGTGGTTCTTTTCTTTCCTTTCGAACTGAGAGCAACTGTAACAAAAGCAAAACGATTTCCCTCTGGGATTAATAGAGTGTTTCAAATCTTGAATCTTGAATCTTGTTACAGGTTTCAGATGTCTTTCATTTGTTATCAGTTCTACTAAAAGGTTATCTCATATAATTTCATTTAAGTAACAGTTTGTGTCCGTATGATAAAATATCCAATATTTTACAAAAACAGAGTCAAGCAATAAGCACAAAAATGTTCTCCCATCAATCATCTCGTGTTTTTTTTATGTGCTCAACCACTGGTGAATAATGTACCAGCTGCGCCAACATCAGCTACAACATTTAAATTCTCCTTGTGCACCGATGCTTCAATATTAACGGTGTAATAATGTAATCTACGGAAAGAAAATGAATCAGTCACACTGAACAAGTCATATGACTATACTTGCTCTACATACAGTTTCTTGATAATAATTTTTGTTACATATGATAAGCAAGTACAATTTTACTTTCCCATCATGCTTCAAGAAAAAGCATCAACTACTCCCCCAAAAGGGCTGAGTTCCTCCAGAAGCAATCAAATCTTAAGTGTGAGGTGTCCTCAAAAAGTGCCAAACTGCTGTCACTGTTGAGCTGTATTATAATTATTGTGCATAGAGTTGGAAGATAAGAGATTCTCAGTGAGCAACTGGCACAGACCTTCAGAAAGCACCTTTGGCGTTCAAAATTCAAAAACATAAAACTTATTATGGTTGAAAAATAAATGCATCAAGCATTTATATTTGAGAAGCTAGAAACGGCAAACATTTGACTTTTTTCTTCAAAATTAATTTAAACAATTACTGAGGACAAGACTCATTAAAGCACACTGATACAGGTTGGAAATAATCTTTACGACACAGTACAAAAAACTGATTTGCCATTGTCGTCTTGACATTTTGATAAGTTGTGGACTATAAGTCCTGAAGTATCCCCTAAAAGAAACAAAGTTCCAAAACTACATTGTAAGAAACGCTGATCACAATTAAAGGATAACAAATTAATACAATTCTATACAACATCCCTGTTATAATCTACGTCTTAGACATACAGTCCTTGGGAGTACTTTGGGTTCATTAAGTGAATCCAATTGTGCCAAACTTAGATTATGAATAAAATTATATTGTAATTGCCTCTATCTAATTCTGAGCAAAGCTTTTAACTCCTAACGCATTGTTTCCCAGCAGTCATCAATTCCTAAATTAAAATCAGTCTCCCATTTTCTACATGAGTTACCATCTTCATACTCAATTAAACTGGTCAGATTGGTATAAATATGAGCTATCAGCTCCTCTAACTATTAAATCATTCAGTGGTAATAAAAACCATAAATGTTCTCTATTTCTCACTTCAATGCCATGTTTGATTTGAAGAAAGTAAACTGTCAGTGGAAGGTCTATTTTGAGGTTCTAGGCCTCTTTAAAGTCATTTATACAATAAGCTGGCCATCACTGCTGGCGTGCTGGTTCGTCAGCAAACATCCAGTGAAACAGTTTTTGGCGTGTGTCCCGCACCACTGAAACTGGTCAAATCACCATCAATGACTACTCAGTCATTTCAGTTTACCTTTTCCTCGCCCTGGACAAAATTTACTATGCTCTAAGGTACAACCTGCATCCTCCTTTAACAGCGAATCTAAAATGATTGCATGATTTCTACATCCATAGCTCTAGGTGGAGTTAGAATTAATAAGAATCAAAGCTCTGCTTGCCCTGGTATCTCTGTGGATTCCCATCTAGCACACGGATTATGTCACTGACATTTAGAACACAGAGTAGATAAACACTATCAATATGTCAGTTCTATCTTTACTCCAAGGCAAAAAGGTGAAAAGACTTATAGGTAAAGTCTTAATCACGTTGACAGGACAAACATAATCTTCCTATCTTCTTCACAGGTAAGGCAGTTTGCCCTTGCCTTTCTTTTCTCACTCCCACATGAGATACTAGAGAAACTCATTTTGCTCTTTAAGATGTCAGATCTTGGTATTTTCTGTTTGTCAGCACAGTGCTAAAGTGCCTCTTACTTACAAAGCAACACTAAAAATCACCACACAGAGCGATTCTGTAGCTCATCTGCTAACCTGTCAAGAAAGGCAAAGTGTTTCCTCTGTGACTTCCAACAAGCTGAAGCGCACATGCTATTTCTGACACTTTGTGACAGCACCATGTGATTCAGTTTCCATGGGAAACTCCATTATCTGTAGCATTATGCCAGGTGCTGTTTTGAAGATACACAGTTGCAGAAATTGAACTGCGCAGAAAAAAGGGCCATAGGTGACAAAGTGTGCTGTGCTGTAGAGCAGCTAATCTCTGTCATGATCTCCATCTGAAATGCAGTCTTTAACCTCAGTACATGCTGTGGCTTCTTTAAGGGTGAGGCCAGCAAACTGTTCTTGAGGTCAAGAGCTGGAGCCTTGGAAACCAGCTCTCTTTCCAGCAGCGTTTGAGCTCACTGCTTGTGTTTTTTGTAATGGCTGATTATTTGCAATCCCTTTGTCTACTTGTGGAATGCTGCTGTGTACACTTGTCGAGGGTCGTAGTCTCTACCAGCATAATGTTCATGTACAACAACAAAGTAACAAATAAAATAGGAGAAAAAGTTTCAGCATATTACCAAACAGCTTTGGAGAAGCTTTGTGTCAGTACATCCTGGCACAGTCACAACTGATCGGTTGCCAAGTTTCAACGGAGTACGTTGACTACATATTTTGTAGTATGTCTGGGGCAGCCTGAGTCTGTAATATGAGTCTGGGGAAGACACTGGAAAGTCATGATATGAATGAGGGTAGCATGGTGAAGACGATAGCAAGGGGCTAACTTAATAATGCTGATGCCTGCAGTATTTGCAGTTTGTGCTTATTTATTTTAGCTTAAATGTCTGGGGGTAGTCTAACCAGTGTTGAGCATCAAACATTATTTGTAGGGCAGATTTTTTGTATTCCTTCTACACACTTTTCTTGTTTTCAGTTGTTATTTTCCCTCGATCTCTGTGGTAGTGTGGCAGCTTGCACCTGAGAAAGTACTCAGCCATGTGAGAGTTTATCTCTGTCATCCTCCATCGCCCAGGAGACCAGTGAGAACCATCTCTACTCAAGTTCTTTATTCACCAGTTCTCAGCTTGAGATCTGTTTTTTTTCACACAGTGTTTTACCTAAACTGAAGATGAGGACTTGTCATAGACATGCAAATGTGTAATTTCTGAATTATGAATTATCATGAGTAAAAAATATTTTAGAGGTCAGAAGCAGAAAAGAAAGATTCACCTACAAATTGATTCTGTGAATTTAACTCAGTTATAACTTAGAAAAGAAGTTTTGGTTTTGTTTCAGATATCTGGCACTTTTTTCTGAAGTCCTTTATTTGCCTCCATGTGCTGAGTTACTGACACTGCTGCTGCTCCATCTGCTGACTGTAGTCCCTTTGACACCGTCCATTCAAGGTGGGATTGCTGCACTAATATGATCTCTCACCAATCTGTATTAAAGGTACAGTATCGTAGCAGCCTGGGGGTATCATTGTCGACCATCCTTTAATCCATGTTTAATAGTTCCTCTGACTAGCAAAACTAATCAGGGGACCCATGGGTTTTCTACTTTATTCTGTATATTTTTATTTAATGTGTAAGGTCTTAAACCTCACACTGTAAAGTGCCTCGAGACGACTTCTGTTGTGAATTGGCGCAATATAAATAAAGCTGAATTGAATTGAATTGAGTTTACATGCCCTCTAAAAATCCAAACATTATTACTTTATGGAATTATCAGATTATACAGTTATCATGTAAACAGCATAATCTAATAGGCTTCTTCAGATAATGGCAGTTCTCTGATTATGAGAAATAAAGAGGCCTGGATTTCTCCCTAGTACTCCTATGTTTTTGAGCATTGGACATTTCATCTGATTTATTTTGGCTCATGTGTAAAAAAAAATAATCATAGAAAATGGAAGTGACATAGTCACATTGTTTGCGAAAGACAACAAATGAAAGAAATCTAATAATGGACTGAAACATGTAAACCAGTTTTTTTCAGTTATCACATTTCTGAAGAACATGTGATTACTCCCAGTTATTGGATTTTCGTGGTCATGTAAACGTGCAACTAAACAACAACTAATCTAAATTCCTGTTGTTTAACACCATTACTTTTTTGTTTTACAAACAAAAAAGGGACAAAATAATTGTTTCTGCTTGGTGTGTGGCATTTCTGTCACCTTTAATTCTCCTGTGTGGGAGACTTGTCCACCTTCTTAACCTTATTTATCTTACCTATGTAAGAATTCTAAAATGTGTTATTGACTTAGCAAACCTTAACCTTGTTCTAATATTTTGCAGCCTGCAAAGACATAATAACTTTCCTCTCTTTATCTTTGAATTACTTTTTCCTTGTGAACAACTCATTCATGAGGTCTGTGTTTATTATAAGCCAATAAATTTGGACTGGGACCAACTTGACTGCATTTCCAATCTCAAATGGTCTTAAACAGTCTTTTTACAGTTGTTGTGGCCTCATGGATATTGAACTTATTTAACCTGTCTGACTTCAGCATGCTCATCTGTTGACAAAAATGGAGTGCATGCGGTGCCTCAATTCAATATTTCAATGTGCAATTTGGCAGACAGGAACAACATTTACATGATGAATTGGCAGAGTGAAATATTCTAATAAATATCCCAAAGGCTGAATTTGAGAGATAATATATCACCTAGCTATGAGTGTGGAGCTGGGACCACTTGACATTTCTGTCATATAAAAGCAGGGAGGAATGCTGTGCTTCAGCGGTTATTCAGGACACTGAATATTAAGAGAATGCGGGACTGAGAGATGTCTTTTGGTTGCATAAAAAGGCTAGGAGGTTTTGTATGTAAGCACTGCGATCTTTGCAATTACAAACCAGGAAGATAAAGCAGTTTGGTGCAGATGGAGCAGCAGTGGATTCATTATTCATCGTCGACAGAAACAGGGTCATCTCATGCAAAGTTGCTGTTTGAGTAATTGCACAGATCTACATACATTCTATGATGTGGTGTTAGATTTGGACACATTTGAAGATGGTTGCCATTGTTTTGTACTGAAGAGTCCTGAAGATGACCTGTGTACCAGCACACCAGACCTGACAGAGGAAAAATAGAGGCCCAAGCAGGCCTGAAAGAAGCCTGAGCCAGAGATATTTCTGGCCTGGAACAATTCCACAGCAGAAGAGGTTTTGCAATTTTATGCTGCAAACTGCAAAGTTTCAAAGGTAAACAGTGATTTTTAGTAATTAATACAATTAAGGGTCTAAGATTTAGGTTACTATAGAGACTAAAGAGACAAATTCCAATAGTCCAACCAAAGTACCAGTGCTGGTTCACAGTGTTGCTTGCTGCTTCTGTTTGCTTGTTGCAAATAGAAGAACAACAGTTCAAGGTGAAATCTCCTCCCTTACTAACGGATGGAACTTGCCATGTTGTTACCACAGTTGGTTAGCAAAACAGCTTAATGATATGAGGGATCTCTGACCTGCTAACCCATCATACTGTTAATCCTACATACGCTATCCTATGCTCGTGCCCACTGCTGCAAATAGTTCCCAAACATGCATCCTTTACTGCAATTTTTTTTATTTATTTCAGAAACAGGGCAAATACTTTACAAAGCTCTGAATATAGTGGGGTTTACATTAATGGACAATCTGCCTCTCATTCCCATAGGCTCCTACTGATGGCAGCAGTGCAAAGCACAAGCCTGGCCCACCGGGAGCAACTTGCAGTTGAGTGTCTTGTTCAAGGACACAGTACAAAGATCTGCTCTGCCTCCTGAGCCGCAGTCACCCACAGCTTGATTGGCTAATGGCGATGGTACCATTCAATCAACCTACTGAAGAGCGGCCAGTTTATAGGTGCTGACACATGAGAGAAAGGGAGAGAGCATGCATTTTATATCGCTGTCAATCATGAACTTTGCTGCAGAACAATTTACCTTCTTTGTGGGTGACCTTGGTTTCTGTTCATACCCAACAGTTTTGAGAGATAAAGATTCAATTTTTCCCTTGGATAAGAAGACCAATATTAAGAAAATATATTTTTATTTATCAACATATATACTAGGACTAATACTAGGACAAAACTCTCACATCTTAAACATTTTAGATGACACAGATTTTTACAGATCTACAGTTTTAATTCAAGCCTGTCTGTTCAGACAGGACAATATTTGGTTGTGTTCGTTTTAACAGACACAATGCATTAATGATAGTGATTTACTAATTAAAAAATATTTGTGAACATAACGCATTACACACACACATTTCATTCATTCTGTTTGTTGCTTTCAGTTTGCCTTTATTTCCGTCTCCTACTTAGATAACCTTGAGTAAGACACTATCAGCTTTGAATCTAATCCCATCATCAGTTTATGTCTGAAGTACACAAATTGCAAGTGCAGCAGACACAGATAGTTTGATCAAGATAGTAATAGACAGTGTCAGTAGTTACTTGCCAAAAGTAATATATTGTCTATAATTTTGTTACTTACTAATAGGACGTTACACAGCTCATAAGATAAGACAATATGACAATTTATTACTTAAGAAACAATGTGGCTGGAAAAATACTATTTTATTACACTTAAAGTCACAAAATACAAAAGATTTAAAAAATATTTTAACTAATCATCTTGTGATGAATGTTACTACAGTTGTTCTTTTTGAGTATGAATCATCATGTGCAATGAAAGAACAATATGAAAGCATTGTAGAGGGTTTTACCCCAACTGACCGGTCAGATTTGAGATTTTGAAGGGCCTTATAACTGTACATGTGCTCACACATTTGAAGTAGGCATAAAAATTAAATATTAAAAAATGTATAAATAACAAAAATAAATAACGTATATGTCTTAGTCTTATTTTTTCAGTGCAAACAGCAAGTGCAACCATAATCAAAGTGCAAATAGAGACTGACCAAATTTTTCTTCAAGCATGACAGAGGAGCTAAGACATTTTGTTACATCTATACAGTCCGGCTTGGTCTATGTTTTCAAGACCTTGGGCAGTAGTTTAGTTATGCCTCCTGCACTGCTGTCAAGTGAGCCACATTTCACGTATTCAAGGTCAAACCACAGTGAATGACTTACGTTATACAGTCTACAGGTCAAACTAGCAGCCACTGTAGTTAAAGTACACATCGTCATTTATAGGCTACATTCATTTACAGTAAACATGTTGAAGTCCCTGATGTCTTTGCATTGTGTTTAGTTACAGTGCTCATGTATTGTCTGTCACTCTGTCACCGTTTAATGTTTTCACTGAGTACCCAGAATGTTATACATACTACACACATTAGAAAATGAGTTTGGACAGAAACGAGAAATGTAAACTACAACATCACTGGTTAGAGGAGGCACACAACTGTGACGCGGTAATTTTAGTGCATAACTGGAACCAGCAACTCACTAAGGAAATCACATATGAAAACATAAATTAAAAGGCATACAGGCAATATACCTGGTTTGAGGTCATTCCTGGTAAACTGTCTAAAAACTACCAACCTTCTCTTAGTAATGGTGCAAAGATGTGTAAAACTTATTTGAGCTTTTTATGTTTAGCTGTTGGTTCTAAACAAGGGAAATAATGTGTAATGTTGTAATAATTTAGTGTTTTACGAAAAACTTATTCATAGTAAAGATCATATTAATACTGTATTCCTAAAATGTTTTTGACAGTTTAGGGTGAAAATAAGTATTGCACAGCTGCAACTGCAATTGGTGCCATTGTACAAGACAGCAGCCACTATTTTCGTGCCCGATGAATAAAGTGCAATGTCAACAGACTCCTTTCTCTATATGTGCGCACGTGCCTACAACAGACCTGTATAGGCTATATAAGAGGGTTAGTACGAATAAACTACAATATATGGGCATTAAGGTTGGAGGATTCGTTGGATACTGTATATCTGAGAGTGAATGAGTGGAACCTCAGAAGAAGGAGGGTTAGGACAGCACAATAACAGCAGAAGCTTTGTCCATAGTTGAAGTGCTGCTTACCCTCTGATTCTGAGCATGTTATCGAGCAAGTGCAGCCTGCCTGTTTCATAAAGCGGTAGGTGGTTGTAGTGGGCTGTGTGTGTGGAGAGTTATATGGGAAGTAGGGCAAGAAGTTAAAGTACATGACAGTGATATAACACTGAAAATATTTTTGTCTTCATTGTCCTCCTATCTATAGAGGTGGATGTTCAGAGGCTCTTTCAGTAAATATTAAGTCATGTAAATAAACTGGTAAAGCCCCATATCAGTGCTCTTTAAGTGTGACTCCAGTGGTGAATATCATTACCATAGACATAAGCTGACAAAATCATAATAGAATCAACTCACAATTCGACTCATGACTTTGCTTTAGCCCAGTGACTTGGAATTATCCAAAGATTGAAAATGGTGTCATAAAAGTTGTCAAAGCAGTCAAATCAACAATGCCTTCTATGCATCCATTCTTTGAATCAGTTTGAAGACAGGCAGCAGCCATCATGTTGCACAAGCAGGAGGGAAAGATGCATTTACATTTTCATAATTAACATATGTTAATGGTCCTGAAAAATAATGGTACAAATTACCACCAAAAGTTAGACAGTTACTTGCCAAAATGGATCATGTCTACAAACTGTTGTCTTTCTACCTTATTATCAGTGTTTTAGGATCCACCCAATTAACCGTTAATTATGTGCACCTTATAGCATTAGGTTCAGCTAAGTAGTCCAGATGCCCCTTTCTCCAGCAATGTTCTCAGGCTGCCCCAGCAGGATTCCTAGCTGTTTCCAGGCCATATGAAATAAATAATCTCCCCAGCATGTTCTGGATCCATCCTGGGGCTTCCAACCAGTTGGATAACCTCCAATGGTAGGCCCCTAATGAGCATGCAATTCACATGCTCAAACCAACTTACCTGGCTAACTCTTTCATCTATACCCTGTCTCTAAGGCTGTATACATCAATGTTGATGCAATAGACTGTATGATGCTAAGCACTACTAAAATGTAATGAGTATGTGTGATCAATCCATAACCAAAGATATCGCCATATTTAGATCTTTTGTCTTGGGAAGCCCAAAATCAGACGTAGTATACCTGCCTATATGTCAGCAAACAGCTTAATGACATGCTACTTGCAAATTATCTTCAAATTCACCATCGGTAAAAATACTATTGTCTACTATTGTTAGATTACAAAATGTAACAAGATTTTGTTGGTAAAATTTACATATCTTTAAAATAGAGCACTATACTCATTGTTCATGACATTGAACTGAATTGAAGTATTTTTCACAGTATTGTATTGCTACTTTCACTTACTGTAAAAGTAGGAATGTTTCCTCCATTACAGTTATAAAATCTCTGCCGTGCTGTAATCTACTGATATAAATTAAAACTGTCACAATCCTGCAGAAAGCAGGTTTCATCAGTTTAAATCAGTTTAGACTGATATATATATGATTTCTGTAAAAACTCTGCTTTTTACCAGTAATATTTTATAGATTTGCTTTCATCACTTTCACTTTAAGCCACAGTCCATAGCGCTAATCACCACTGACCACTTGGCAGTGCACTAAAGGGTCCGCCATGCACAATTCAGAACATTAAGCAAAGGCAAACTCTCAGCCAGATTTAATGAATTAATCTGACGGATTATAACAAAGTGAGTTTTCATGCACAGACAGGTTCTCTAGACTCATTTGCAAAGGTGAGCAGAGCTAAATTGAGGTCAGGAAAAAGGTAGTGATGTTATCAGCTAATTCATCTCCTTTGAATGAGCTTTTTAATTAAACGGAAAGAAAAGTCATTTAAGAGTAGTCGTCCCATCCTGGAGACTTGCTGAGACAGGGAAGCCTGCCAGTGAAAAGTAATCAATTCATTTATCTGCAGTATTACAATTAGTGCCATTTGCTTTATGAAAATAAGGTCAGCCAGACCATTTATCTGTGAGCAGGATTTTAACAGGTAGTTTGATGGATGTATTTCTTGCTGATTCCTTTTTGCTTGTTCTCTATCATTGGTATAGTAATGTAAGGAAATAATTTTAACTGTCAAACTGTAGCGTTTTTCCACTGCATGGTACCAGCTCAACTCGTATCTACTTGCTTTTGCTATCAGGTGCTTTGTTTTCCATTGCAACTAGTAGGCCCTGAGTGTAGCTGGTTGTTATAGCGACGCCACATGAAACTGGATAGTGGAGGAATGCCGTTCTTTTGTTTCTCGATATGTGGCTTTTTGTCACAGCAAGGAGACAAATTTAGTTTCAGAAGACAAAAGAGTTTGGAAAATACTTCAGAGTTTAAACAACTCAGCTCACTTCCATAGAGTAACAGATACTGTCCACAACTTCTGATTGATGGAAATCCAAAAAGGTGAGGAAAGTCAAGCTGAGCTGGTACCATGGGCAAACTTACTGTTTTTTTTAATAAGACCCAGCTAAATTTAGAAAACATACAATTGCTTTGTCTTTCTGGTGTAGTGGTTAGGACTGCTGCCTCACAGCATGAGGGACCCAGGCTGCTTGAGATTGGAGCAGCGTGTAGAAGGTGAACGGCTGAATCCTGAATCAGGAAAATGCTAAGCATTGGGGAGGCTACTACCTAAGCTAGGTTCTGACATCCATTTGCGTGTGTGTGGTCAAGTATGGTGTGGCTGCCCAAGGCGGGTGATTCAAATCTTTCTATGTCCCTTATTGTTGTGATGTGACAGCGTCAACAGTGGAGGTAGAGGGCCGAAGAAGGAGGCCAAGGCAGATTACGCAGCGTGACGGAGGACAGGCCTCGACAGTAACCACGACCTTTCTAGAATAAAGAAACCTTCAAACCTCATCATCTTCATATTCCTACATTGTTTAATTGCCATATGACATGTGAGAACTTTGATTAAAGAGAAAAAAGCTGAGTGATACTACTCTTGTAATTTGGTACCGGTAACTGTACTGTAAAGGCTTTCATGAAGAGTCACTATTAATGAATAATTTGTTTTATAGGTGGTCTGAAATATACACTGTTCAAATAATGCATGCGTCTATTATATAATAACTATATAGACTAAACAGAATTTCAAATTAAGATTTAAAGATTTTTATGTCCCCATACTCTTCTGGCAGAATGAATAACATGTCAGGTTATTGTCCTTGCTTCAGATGTATCACCATAGAAACATTTAGGTCTTGACTTTGAAATTGTTACTTAGGGCAGAGATGCAATTCATCAAGCTTGCCAACCTCTTTTCCCCTCCTTTAGACACACACCTTCACATTCAGCTATTTTGAAAAACTTTCTCCTCGCCAGTCAGATCAAAGTTTCAAACGCTGTTTCTGGACAGGCAACATTCATGATATAGTCTTTTTTTTACATCAGCTCAGCAAAAGAACACCATGGAATTAAAAATGTGATTTGACTAACTCAGGCTGCTGGAGCTTCCTCTTAAATTCAAATAAACACTGGAATATATTCATAATAGTTAATACTGTAGCTGGAAACGGCAGTTTTTTAGGAATATCTACCTAGATATACAAAGGTACCGATACCAAGTTCCAATGGACATGCTGTTATTTATTAAAAGGCAAATTGATTATTAGAAAACCTTTTTGCAATCATGAGAGCACAGCTGAAAGCAAGTAAATTACTAACTGACCCCAAACATTTGCACATACACAAGAAGATTTATGGATCTGGACACTGATCGCTTTGGCATTTGAAAATTATTACAGCAAGAAAAACCTCATTCAGTGTTCATGGAAAAATTACTTTAAGACAACTCAACTACTTGTTTTATGTCTATTGGTTTTTAGGATTAGTCACAATATTTGCATTTTTCTTACACCACTAAAGAGCATTTATTAAAGATTAATGAAAACCTTAACTCTTGTTTAAATGATGGCTTTTAATAGAGAAATACCCACTAAAAGTAAATCCAGCATAAAACAGCACACACAGCAGTGGAAGTAGAACACTTCATACAGCCATATTATGTTTGAAGAATGAGCACAATGACAATTAAGACGAAGCAATTGAACTGCTGCTTTGAAAAACAGCAGCCTCGAAATTATTTTTTCCAGGAAAAACATTAATGCTGTTCTCTTTCATTTCCTCACCAAAAAAAAACTGAGTGAATAGCAAACATCTTTTATTTCTAGCCTCAAGTCTGCCTTTCAACACACGACTGCTCTAAAATTCACAACCAAGATGCACTAGCAATCCACAAACATAATAATGAGGTTGTTACCGTGTCGTCCACCAGCGTGTGCGCTGGCAGGCATATATCCTGTCTTCCCTCTCTGTCTGCTGTCATGAGAGGCTTTATGCGAGGGTGGACTTCATGCAATGTAGCACAGAGATAAGATAGGATACTGTATGTGACAGGGAGGAAAACGATAGTGTGCCACCTCGTCTTGCAGCACATCTCATTACCCTGGTCCCCTTGTTGACAACAGGATCATAATTAATCTTCATTGGGCCACTGGGCCGTCTGGCTGACAGGTTAAATGATTGGGGCGGTTATGTGGGTGGAGAACAATCTTCTCCAATGTGGTGTTAAAGTGGAGTTTATTAGCAGGTTTAGCAAACGTGGCTTATTGTGGCTGTTGACTCAAAGCAGAGCAGCAACACAGGGCTCAGTGGTTTGACTACTTCTAGCATTACATAAGTATGCAAGTATTAACCCGCTGCAATGACACGTAGATCAGCATCAGTAGCACTGTAATTTAATGTGATGCAAGATTAAATCTGCTGCCTCCAGAGACTCACCATTACTGAAGAGCTGAGAAGTTTCTTAAAAGAAAGTGTAGGTGTGGCAACCCACTCACTTGATTTAAACAACAAATCACTTATACTAGCCTCGGCCTCCCCAGACAAAAAAATAAATAAATCAGGGATTTGTTTACATCCTGGCAGTAGCCAGAGGATGATCAATTCACCAAATCGATTGTAACTCCTTTTGAGCTCATCAGTTTATTGCATTGCAAAACAGCCTGGGGGAAAACAATTTATTCCACCAGTAATGACATGCATGCATGCGTATAATGTGATTTCTGCTCAACTTGTATACATTCATGTTTTTCAGCCTGTCTGACAGACCTTCAAAAAGGACTGTTGAAGAAAGTCTTTGACCCGCAATCTTTTCCAGTATGTCAGGATGCAAAGTCTACCCTCAGATATAAGCACTATGCTTATACATTGTCACATTTCATTAATTGCTGTCATTTTACACCAGCCACAAACACTCACTCCCGTTAGCCATAAGTGGGTGTCAGCGTAATCAACATCACAAGCTCGGACAACCTGGCATGTTAGCGTTATTATTTTCACTGTAATAGTAACTTTAATCCTGCAAAACTACAAAGGTTATTATTATAATGTCTAATTGTGGATGTACTTTTAGCTAAAGCATGTAAGTTCATGTTAGAGATTGGGTAACAGTGTGTGTATCTGTGTTTTTATAGATATACACAGATACAGATACACATACACAGACTGACTTTACTTGACTGGATTTTACACATGACAATTACATTTTCTTCATCTCAGCAACACTTAAAAATACTCAGACCTCCCAGTGATGTTATTTTGAAGCCTTTAGAAGAAGATGTTTTCTCATTTGGCAGAACAAAAAAAAGAGCCCAGCAGGTCTTAATATGTTTAAAAGATGGCTATCCAAAAGCAAGAAAAAACAACCCACTTGCTTTGAAAGAGTGGAAAATCCGATTCAAAGTGGCTCAACATGCTTCATTAAATCCAAAGAGAAAATAGTGAAGTGTTGGCACGTTCCCAGAGCTCCTATTAACCAGGATTCACACACAAACATGTTTTGTTATCTTGCTGCTTTTGATGCAACTTGAAATTAAAGCAGACTACACCAGCCAATAAACGGGACACATTAAGTATTCTGTGGGTCTAAGGGGCCATGCATCTAGATCAGTAAGTACTATGATGAGGAAACAAGCTGCAGCCGTCTATGGCTCACTGTATAGTTCTGCATTAAACTGTCAGTTGATCTTGTTTAGGGTCTTTAACATAGACAATACAGGTACAGACTCTTGTTTTCAGTGTCAAGGCAAAATTAGAATTGCGAGTAAAAGTAATTATTCAAATTAATGTTTTCATACTGTGAGCACCTGTGTATTTGTAACCAGTAGCACATGGGAAGCTGTTTATTCAGGCAAGTTCAGTTATGCACAATACCACTGTTAATTTATCCAAAAAATTGCAGGCGGACATCCTCACGCTCAGCTTTCTACAGGTATGATTCTGAACCTGTGAATCCATCTCGCTGCATTTTTATTCTTATTGCCTGACATCTGATTGGTGCTAAATAATACCAGCGATTCCTACCTTTTAAGCTTAAGTATGCCTTAAACAAAGTGCTTATCGGGTCGTACAACTGAATCTCTGCAGCTCTTTCCTCACACCTGGCCTAGAATGAATTCATTCCAATGAAATCACATTTGTATTATCTCCCTTTGTTAACTTTTTGCTGACTTAAATGTTGAGCAATAGTAAACACAATGCCAGGGGAGTGAAATGCATGGAGAAAACGAACTGTAGAGAAAACTGATTGGTGTCATCCTAGCCAGGCAAGCTAGCAACATAATGGGTAGCTTCACTGCTTGGTTCACCAGTTAGCCCAGCAGGTCTCCAAGCTTCAAACACTACCTATGTCACATGGATTTCACAGGAAGTGAAGGGAGAAAGAAATCAAGAATTTCTTCTTCTTCAATCGCCAGGTCACTGGGACGCCCCCTGATTGTCTGGGTTTGACAGAGGGTTAATAGTGCAGAGGAGAAGAAGTTCTCTTATAAGCATTTAAATCTGTTTCTGTGTAGAAGTGTGTGGTGTTGTTCCCATTTATCATGTCTCACTGCTCACAAGCTTTTTTCTCTGCTTTTGAATGTAGTCATTCATAACAGGTTTATCATTTACAAGTAATTTACCTGAGCAACATAACCAAGGTAAATCAGTCTACTTATGCAAGTGAATCAGTTATTCTTTGCAAGAACTGGACATCACTAACAAACTAAACAAGCGTCCAGTGCAGCTTGTTGTCTAGTGAAGGCTGTCAAACCTCATCCAGTTTTTAGCTGCATAAGAATCCACTGTGTTCTACTACTCTCTGTCTCTGTCTTCCTTTTTCTAGTGAGAGCAGCCTCTGGGTCACCTCAGTCGACACTGGTGCCTTCTCTATGACTAGTTTTTGTCTAATAGCATTGCCAATACCACAAAAAACTCTCCAAATATCATTCCAAGAATCTCCATTAATCCAATTGCTCTTAGAGCCACTGGGACCAATTTTCCCAAGGCTATTAAAGCTTTCAGAGTTTTCTGGGAACCATTCTCATGCATGTGCTGTACTTAATATGTTTTTTGCTCTAGGGTTATATTCGATAGATAGATGCTACTTTTTCTTCACCTTTTACAGTGTTTTTACTGTGATGAATTTCTGATTGTATACTAATTAAGTCCTTCAGCCACTGTTCGTTACACTATACACACTTAAAAAGAAGTTATTGTGGGATGATTTTAAAATGATTATATTCAATAAAAGAATACAAACACACACACACACACACTAAATTATAGGTGATCATGTGACAGAATATCTATAGAGTGAATTATTGTGATCAAATATGGTAAACTGATACTACAAATCTCTGAGCTCTTTTACCTTTCAAACTTTCATATATTTCAATGCTAATACCAATGCACTTTTACTTAAGTAAATTCTTAATGCTATTTTACTGTTATAATATATTACTATTTTAGTAGTAGTAGTAGTAGTTTATTTCAAACATATTTCAATCATATTTACTTTCTTTATCATTTCAATACATTTCATTTGTTTGAAAATGTAGTAGGCAGAAGTATAAACTTACATGGCCCTACCCCTTTCATACATTATATTACTTACCTAAAATATAAACCAACCAACCAAACAAACAACCAAACAACCAACCAAACAAACAACCAAACAACCAACCAAACAACCAAACAAACAAACAAACAACCAACCAACCAACCAAACAAACAAACAAACAAAACAAAACAAATCAAAATCTCAAAAATCTAAGATTTTTGAAAAACTTGCTTGCAGAACTTGTTCTTGTGTAAAGAATCTGAAAGTTGCACTTGTAGCTGCCAGGAAGCTCTTTTTAAAGTATTTACACTTTTACTCAAGTATTGAGTTTGTGCAAGCTAATTCTGGAGATCCTATCGTTACCTTGGTGTAAAGATATGTCTATTTTTATTTCTGGAAAGAAATTTTGATAAGGACCAAGATTTGCTAAAATCTAAAAGATACTACAACATACACACAGTGCATTCTGTTCTACTATGAGCTATGATCTAAATCTGTGAGCCAGATATGTGGAAAGAGCTAAGCATGCAGAAGGCATCCTTCAGACCTGCGACAGCTTGAGCAGTTTGCTCAAGGAGAACCGAACAAACCACCTGTTGGCAGGTGCAGTAGTCTCTCTAAGAGCTACAGAAATAACTAGTTTTTCAGTAATTGCTTGTAGAGGTTGTGCAAAACAACATTTGTTTAAGATACCTTCACTTTTGTCGTTGGCCTTTTTTATTTCTTTCACAACTCTTATGAGACGTGGTTGCAGCTGGATGTGTATTGTTTACTGTAACAGGTGCAAAATGGGGATATTGTGTTCACAGCTTCTTTATTTGTCCCCGATTGACTTAGAATAGTGTCTTTTTATATTCACCAGCATTCATTGTACAGACATGTACAAAACCTCCCAAAGGGATGTAGCCGTAAAGCCTGTGAAGCTTTAGCAGTCACATTCCCATGACATTACTACAGCCCCATCTGATGGGCTGTGGCTTTCTGAATGTTAGCGATAATATGTTGGTGTTTATCAGGTTAGTAACATCCTTCTTCTCAAGCTTACTTTTTCTCACAAAATTCACACTTTTTGTGAGATAGAGATACACTTCTAAATGCAAATCTGCTTTGTGGACTGGACTTAAACTATGGGCAGATGAGCAAATATCACTGACGTGTAATAATAAAGTGATCCCACCTCCCCTAGGGAAATAAATTCCATCCAAACGGGTGAGTGGTATCAGACAGCAAGCCAACACAGGGAAATGGAGAAAATATTACTTCTACCCTGTTTCTTAATTAAGCATTTGATAAGAAGTGATATTTTAATACTGACTGCTGTGTGTGCCTTGTAACTTTAATTTTAGGTGTGTTCAGGTCAGTCAGAGCCTGTAATCCAAATTTAAACCTTTTGTGCCAGGTATTGAGAATTTGGAGTTCCTACAACTCAGCATCCCATCAGCTCTGTGTGGGATTATGAAGAACTGGTATCCTCAAAGTGGTAGAGGTAAAAAATAAAATTCTCTCTTTGATGCATGACGGTTACAATTAGATTCATTATGAATGACTCGGTAGGACAGCTCTGGAATCTGCCTAACACTTTAGACCAGCACAGCACAGCTCATCCGCTCATCCCACTAATAGTAAATCAAGGGATTGAATGAACAGGCAAATCAATTGCTGGTGGGTTAAGATGACAATGTTGATAATTTCTGAATTAAATTCTTGGAAACTGTATTTCAATAAAAGCTGTACAATTATACACTTACACACATTATGCACTTAATGTGCACAATGGCTGATCAAGGACCTGATAGCGCTGGTGCTTTGTACAAACCCTATTTCTAGAAATCCAGTGACTTTTTGTGCAAGACCTGCAGCACACTCAAAGCTACATAGAAGGAATAATAAAATGGCAAAGTTTGTCAAATATTCAAATAGCACAGTTCTGGAAAATTCAAAAAGTAGCAGGCTAATTGGTAACAGATACAGTAAAAGAAGCTTCCTCCAAAGGCTCAGTCTTTGCATAGTTGAGTCATTACTCATCAATTTGTTCCAAACGTTATGAGTAAATTTCCCCATGAATTCAGATCATATTTGACCATCTACTGTACACAATAATGTAAAAAATCTTCTGGGAAAGTTCAATGTGTAATTACATCAATTTTTTGCTGAAGTTCCAACATAGCGATTCTCTGCGCATGGTCTAAAAGACAGTGGAAATGTGTTCTGTGGGCAGACAAGTCCATGCTTCAGCTTGTTTTTTGGGGGGGGAAAAAAGATGGTGAACACTATTGTTGTCAGTGAAAGGTGCAAAAACTATCATCTGTGACAATATGTGCATGCGTCAGTATTGAAGATGATGATTCAAGTCATTTGCATATGTGTGAAGGTACCACTGATGTAGAGACGTTGGGATTTTAGTGAACATAGTGTGAGTGTGTCTGACTGGCCTGCATGCTGTCCAGATCTATCGTTATTCAAAATGTATTGCACATTGTTAAGAGGAAGATCCGACAACAGTAACCACGGACTGTTGAGCATCTGAAGACTATAAATATTGCACTTGCAAAAAAGTCTGCATCCTCAGTTCCCAAACAATGAAAAAGTGTAAATCAAAGGAAAGGTGATAACATAGTTACAAGTTACTTGACAACACAGCAGTGTGGTCACATATAACTGGCAGAACTGCTTGCTGGGAAGGAAAGTTTTCTCAATAATGAGACAGAAAGCTGTTAAAATCTTACGGAAGTTTAGTGACAAGGCCATAAAATCCAGTGAATATTGGACACGGTTATAGTAACAGCCATTTTCTATGCTTTAACAGCATAAACAATACAGTTATGTTCCTCAGTCTTCTACTTTGATGTGTAATTCTGGTAAAATAGCATGAGAGCAATTTACTAGGTGCTTAGAACTGCATTACATTTCGTACATTGATTTATCTCTAGGGATAGGTCTATCTCGGGCTGGGTGATACAATTAAGTGTGTGGGAGGTAGTGTTTGCAGCAGATTAGTGGTGAAACCTCCTTGTTATTCTATGAAGACAATATTATACCTCAGAGCAGGAGAATGGATAGAAAATAAATGAAGGAAAAGCAGTAGGCACACACTTGGAAGTAACTTGTGCACTGAGCCAAGTGCAAATGAAAAAACAATTCAGTCATTATGCTTAAAGCTGCATTAATAGCTTTTTGAAACCAGGCAACCCTTTTATAGCAAACGGAATCGTGATTATATTGGGATGCAAAATATTTTTTCAATGAATAAGTGCTACATTTATAAACAGGAAGAGAGTCGCAAGGAAGTGGTTGGGGCGGACTGAGGGCACGTAGTAGACAGAATTCGTGTTCAAGTCCAGAGTCCACAGCCATGTTGGGTTTAGACTTAACAGATCACTTTGGCTAGAGTTAAAGAAAGATCATGATTTTCTTTAATAAGGTGACTGTTATACTTTCATATTTATATTATATTTAAATTTTCTAAATCTTAACCAACGTATGTGACTTGCCATTGATGGTCACAGTGAACGTACTCTCATAACTGCCCAACAACTGTACTACTGTCATTACAGTATGATGGCACATAATAATGTTTGAATATTGTTGACTGACATATTATTCTGTCAAAAATGATTCATGATTAAAAACAAACAACTTGACCCTTTCAGTAGCACTAGTCAACCATCCTATCCGCAGTGAAAGTCCTGATTCCTCATACTGACTGAATGATAAATTGAATCTGATTTTTCCACAGTTTGAAAAATAATACATATTGAGATTTAATACAGCAAATTAGTCATAATACGATGATAGGTATTATTACCTGATGTAAATGCTTGTTGAAAAGAAATGAAGTGTTCCATACTAACTGACCTGAAATGATGTGCATTGCTATTAGAGGCACACCTGTGGCCTCAGCCTGATGTATCACAGACCTGCATGAACAGATGGGCTCCGCCACATCATTAGTACCCACTATCCACAGGGGCATCTGTGGCATCATCAGTTTCAGATTTAGCACAGATCATGAATATTCATGATTCATCTTTTCTCCCAGACAATGTGATGAACGCTAAGGCCAAAGTTCCACTGAGCATGTGTGGCTGGATATGGACTAAATTATCTTCCTCACACTCTCACTAGATTCTTGATGTGCATGACCATGGTGTGGGTGTGATTTTTTAGTCTTTAACTGTCATCTCAGGCAGTGGGATCAAGTCAACTTAACTTCAAACCTCAGCCACGAGATCGCGACAAAAAAGTTATGGACTCCTCTATTAGCCAACTTGTCTCTCCTCATTTTTTGACCCAACCTTGCAAACAGAGGAGGGACATGGTGCTTTCAATGTTTTTGGTAGTCTGCACCCTTCTTATTTTGTTTGCTGTTGCACATTTTAATCTGCTCTGCTGATTGCTTTTCGCCTGTCTTGGCTGACAGCCCTACAGACCCTAATCACAGAGCCAAAGTTTGATGTCACTGCTGCCCAAACATAATCAACTGGACAGATTATGCTAATGCACTCACGTCCGAAGAGCAGTATAAGCCCCAGTACTCACACAGGACAACAATCCCACTCGGCG
The DNA here is from genome assembly GCA_034779795.1 of Ctenopoma multispine. Classification (NCBI taxonomy): domain Eukaryota; kingdom Metazoa; phylum Chordata; class Actinopteri; order Anabantiformes; family Anabantidae; genus Ctenopoma; species Ctenopoma multispine. The sequence goes on from JAUYWH010000013.1 coordinate 18,776,992, forward strand.
CAATGTGAGAGACAATTAATTTTCCCCTTGGATTGACTATCTTTGCTCCATCATTTAAAATGTACAGTGTGAGTGATGTTCTCTCCTTTCATTCACCACATCCTTCAACAAGTCTAGGTCTCAAGTTGGCACATTAAAGCCGTGTGTGCTTCATACCCAGGTGGTATGAAGCACACCTGTTAAAAGTGAAGTTTCCCCTATTTCCCCTACTTCTCTGAAAGTCTTGCATGACTGATATCACTAACCTGCTGAGGTAATAAACTGATAAAAACTGTCTCAGTTGCATATTTTCTGTCCTTGGAGCCTTTATATCATTTGACCAACAAACAGAGAAGAACATGAAAAAATATAAAAATATATGTCATTATAATTATTTTTCCAATCACATTTACTTTAGTCAACAAAACGCATAATATCTTCAGAGCTTACCCTGCATGTGTCTGTAGGAAAATACCCTGTGCCTCAAATATCTATACCGCTTATCCTAACATTAACATGTGACTATAGGACACGTCACCAGTCTATCACAGGGCTGACAAAGTGAGACAGAGTCAGAATCTTTCCAGAGCCTTCTTGCTGTGAGGCGACAGGCCTTAACCACTGCATCCCTGTGTCACAGAAACACAGCTATTGCCTTTAAAATGTCAAACCTCACAGCAAATAGTATATTTGTTGACTGCAGTGGTGTGAGGCTCATACTGAACCAGTGAATCACTCCATCTAATGGAACCAGTGGTGGATGATAGAGTGTGCAACAGGTAGTGTGCAGGAGCAAAAAAAATGTTAGCGGTAACTGCAATGTTTTCATGGTCATGTGACTGTTTTAGAAATCAGGTCAGAGGAAAAAAATAAAGTCACTAATACAGTCTGTCAGGAACAAAAGTGGAAGTCTGTTATAGCACTCAAAGCACAGAAATAGTTATAGGGAGAAAGCTGGGGTGTATTCTGAGTCCTGCTATAATTCAACCATGTCTGTCCTTGTAAACTTAACCAGGTAATTTATTTGCCTTAATTTATCCAGGTTATAGCTATAGAGGCGGCAGCTCAGAAAATGCTAATAAAAGTCTCATTTAGAGTGGTTGAAAGTAACTGAGTTTATTTACACAAAGTTGTACTGTTACTAATAATGATAAGAAGCACAAATTCCAGGTCATTGGTGCTCAAATGTTTTCTTATTGTCATAAAAATAGTAGCAGTACTGAAATTTGTACCTTTTATACTTTGGCTTATTAGTGTTAGTGTTAGCTAATGAATTAGTGTTTTTTTTCATTCAGTCTAACTCCTGTTCATCAGAACAAAGCTTACTGTGGGCTGTTGCATTCTGTAAGTGCATATAATAAGACCCAAACTGTTTGTTATGTAACAAAATCTGTATACCTACAGAATTTTCTCCAAAGGCATGGACTGGCAACATTGCAAACTCAGTTTCCATTAGACTTTATAGTTGAAAGTTATTTGGATTCTGGGGTTTAGCCTGTATTGGAATTCTGCTCCTGCACTGGCCAGCTGACTTTGATGTTGCTTCACAATTTCATGGCTTGCAAAGATCCATATTATTCCTTCAAACCTTTTAATTGTGTTTTACTTTCTGTACCTCTGTACTGAGCTCAGTATAAATTACACTAACATGCTGACAGTTTCAAAGTCTGGGCCAACTAATTGTTATTGCCCAATGGTCATAAAATTTCTTTAATACTGAATGTTACTGATGAATTTGTAACAATTCTCAGATTCATGATTGATATTTACTGTATATCAGCGGTACAGCATGCCCAGACCTCCAGCCATGGTCTTTTAATCCACTTCTTATTGTTGGCCTGATTTTATTTTTCTGTAGTGAATCATATAGCTCATAGCCTTTTTGAATTAGTATCCAGGCTGTGTACATGCAGAGACAGAGAAATAGGCAGGCAGAGACTTTGAGGAGATAGAAGAGAGTCGCAAGGCCTTGCTACTCCTGCTCATTAGAAACATGAAAGGAAAAAGGTGGGATAATACACTGCCAGCACTCAATTACATGTCTCTTGCTCTCCCTCAAACAGTAAATGCCCAAAATACGACTATGGGATGAATAATAGATCCCCACATCAAAGTGGGGACTCTCAGCTTTCAATGCCCAGGGCTTCAGTAGACCAGTCTCACAATTTTCTGTCTTTCAGCTTCTGCCCAGCCATGGATTTCAACAACCCCTTCTGGTCTATTTGCTCTCAGCGTTGTTAATCCTACGAGATAACGTGCGTGCGCGTCTGCATGAATGCATGATAAGGAACAGACATATGAAGCGTGCACATGAAGATTAGGCTTCTGACTGCACTCGCTTGCATGTTGTGCATTACATTTACCTGCCTGTGTAAGTGGACACGCACCCGCTTGAAAGTGCATATGCCATCGCATTGCTTAGAGAAAATCACATAGTTCACGTGACACCACACCGTTTTCACAGTTGCACAGTTTCTTTCTATACAACTATGACTTTGTGTTTATCTGTGTTGAAAATGCCCAACAGTCCTTCTCCAAAATCTCAGTGCCCTAATCAACAAAACCCTCAAAGTTGCCTGCAAATGAGTCATGTCTATCTGTATCTGTTTCCTCCAGCTGACATTGGCTAGATCCATGGCGACTGGTTGTTGGATATCAGACGTGTCTAAAATACAGAGCTGGTGAGTCAACATGTCTGTGCTGCCGACTGGATCTACATCATGTCACGTCACTCATGGGGACATGCTTCAAAGTGACTGGATATACATGTGCTTTTTTTCATTTTTCAAGTATTTAAAGCTGCTCTTATTGATGAAAGAGTAATTGGCCTCATGCAACAGCTCTTTGTATTCTTTTCTTACATTTTCTCCTATTTTCCCTGTTTCTAGGAGTGTTTCACATCAGATTCAGCAAAGTCTCTTAACTGCACAAACTTTGCATAGCTCCCTCGTTTCAGACTGATTAGTGCCACCTGTTCACGAGAAACAGTGCATCTGTGAGATTCGGTCATTAGCTTAATCAACGTCCCTAAAATTGCTACAGTATGTAAGGCTCCTGTTCTGCTTCGTTCGTAAGGAAGTATTATTCACATAAATGTCACCCAGGAGTTAAAATAAGAATTTCACACTGCAGAGCATGACACGTCATGTCTCCAGTCACACATAAACACAACATTAGCAGAGTCAGCTAGTCACAGCAGAACACCCAAAACAATTAGAAAATGCTAATAGTGCATCTGTTAGTGACATGTGATCCGAGCAGCAGTGTCCCTTCATGACGTAGCCGTCGTAACAGGTCTGCACTGCTTTGACATTTTGTTTGTACCTGAGAAAATTTGAAATACAAAGAAAATCGGTGCTTCGAATGCTTCTGTTCAGTTCTATTAAATCTTGTATACTGTACGAGTGGTTCTTGCATGAGGCCCAGTGCTTTATGCTAAAAGCATTGTTCAGAGTGACAAAACTAGAAAAACAGAGCAAGCAGCTGTTTTCAGTCTAACTCTATAGCTGCAATGAACCTGCTGTAAATTGATTCATTGAACACACTGTCTTGAACTGGCTAAAAAAATATTACCTGCAAGGTCATTCTTCGAGGTTTAAAGAAAACTACTATACATGATGTTTTTCAATGTGTTAAAAAATAACCTTAAATCAAGAATTATGTTTAAAACCCCTAAATCATACATTTTCTTCAAGGGACGTGAAGAAAAACACGATCTGTACAACATCCACTGCAGAGGAGGGATCCCTCGTTTAGGACAGACAGACATGCGGTAGATGTCATGATATACACATACATAATAGTAATTAAAAATTTCATTTCCCTATGCTGTGAAGCTCACCTGCATCTACAATACATATAGCATTACATTATTCTTTGTTGATTTATCAAGCACTTACAGTAAAATTAGCAAACATTGCCAAGATGAACAAATGTAGCAGGAACTGAACATATTGGTAAAACTCTGTTTCCCTCTGCCAGTCAAATGCAATACTCGTTGGTGTTTGAGTACTGGTCTGGCTCTCCAACTCCAGAGCAAACTATCAGAGTTCCTCTGGAGTCTTTTCACCACTCACTTGTTTACTGGCTGGCTTACGTGAGCTGGTGCACTGCTGTGCACAGTTTTAGAGGAGCGGGTGATTGGGTGGAGGAGCCGGTGAGGGACTGTGGGACTTAATCATACCAACCAGAAAACCAAAACAATAAGCAAAGAGCATCTCAAAGCTGAGAGAAGTGCAGAGTGTGGTGTTAACTCCCTGTGGGATCAGCAGTACTTTCGCAGTACAACCCATTCCACAAAAAAAGTTTTTTGAGACATGTTGCTGCCATAAATCTCAAAATGATCTTATTTTTTTCATAAAGTTCTAAATTTTCTCTCGATCATTTGATATGTTTGTGTTCTACTGTGAATAAAATCGAGGTTTATGAGATTTGCAAACCATTGCATTCTGTTTTTACGTGGATTTTACACAGCATCCCAACTTTATGGTGATTGTGGTTGTATGTTTAATGAAAGAAGTCATTTGTTTCAAGATCAACCATATTGCTTATTAGCAGTAAAGGCAAAGGCGACATAAAGTAGTAGATGCACAAGGTGCTGATTGTCTAACACAAACCAGTGCTTAAATATTTGTACAGTTCCTAAAATATTAATGAGTAGTTCCTGGGCTGACACTATATGAGTTAGTCAGCACATAATGATGAGTTCATAATTAAGCTATAAGTGAAACAGAGTCAGCCACTTTCTTTCCTTTCTTTTCTTTCCTGGTTAACGTTTTTAGTCATGCATAGCATTATTGCTACACGTAGCATGTTTCTCGATGCATGTTGAATGCATTGAATGGATTTGTCGGCTCATCGCTGAATTCCTTGTTATGTTCTGCATCGACAGAGCTGTCTTATTATGTGAAGCTGTGCCATGTTTTCTCGAGCACCACTTACTGTAAATACAGGTGCTCCTTAACAGCTAATTTAATGCAATGTTGCTGTACAGTAAAGTTGTCACAATAGTCTGCTTTTGTTCATGTTTGCCGTCATTTCTACTTCCACAATATTCCTGTTCTCTAAACTGAATGACCTTATAAATCAACATGGAGTGTTGCTGAAGCACTGACAGCTGTTTAACATTAGACAGACAGTGAAAGGTACCTGCTCTGATGCTGTGTGGCCTCTGTATTTAAAAAAAAAAAATACTGTATATTACATCTGTTATTCTGAGCAGCTCCAAAGGAGTAAAGCCATTCTGGTGGTAAATATGAATTAAAAATCAGACATAGAGCAATTTCGCAGTAAAATCCTGCTGCTGAATCCTGCAGAATAACTGAACATGCTTTTAGTCAGTCATGGCTGTGTAACTGTGCTGTGATTGCAGCATGTGTTTCTATGAAATTAATGTAAAACAAAATAGAAGAATAATAAAAGCTATCTTATAAAGACAAATTAGACTAACTGTAGTTTTAGTAGAGCACAGAGGGTTAAATCTTAGTGACACTGCTGCGGCTTTAGGGTGAATAAGCAAAACCTTTCACTGCTGAAAATATACATTTCTTTGCCCATTTGATTTTGATAAGGTTAGAGACGGTGCAGCAGATGGAGTAGCAGCCCCAGTAAATATGCTTCTTCCAAACAGGGATTCAATCTTTGGACAGTGAATGAGTGACCTCATATGCAAGTAGGAAATAAATATGTCAGGAGGAGAAAGACGGGGCAAATAATCATCCAGAAGACAAAAAAGGATAAACACAGCTGGTTGATATGGGGCTCCTTTGAGGTGCTGTGCTGCTTTTCAGTGAGTTTAGGATCAAAGAGAGTGGCGAGCCTCAGTGGTCCACATAAAGCAGCTTTTGATTACAGTTTGTTAGGCTGAGTCCTTTCCTCTAGTTTCAAGAGGGAAAAGAAAAAGAGCGGACCAGTGTAATGAGACTGTGGTGAGATGTAGACTGGATAATGAGACTGATAGGATTAGGAAGAAAACTGAAGGCATTTCATTTTGACATTTTTCCAAATTTTTATCAAGTATCTACAATATTAAACCTTCACTGAAGCTACGTGTTTGGCTGAAAAAGCCACACGCACAAAATATTTACTTGTATTAGTACAAACAAAAATCAAACAAATCACTCTGTTTCAGATATGTAATTTGATCAACTTGTAACTTGAGGAAAATCTCCAAAAAAGCTAATACTGCATTTGAACTATCTCTATTTTATCTGAGTGCTATTTTAGTTACTTTTTTAAAATCAGTTTTGAAATAATTTATTACACACAGTAATTGCACCTGTGAGGAAGTGGTTACTTCCAGGTAAAATAATGATTCCTCTACATTTCAGTATGCTGCTCAGTAAAGTCTTTTCCAAGGCATTTGATATCATTATGCACCTTGCCCTGTATGTGGAATAGAGAGTAGCATAGTGCTTGAATGGCACTCTTCAGTGTACACAGTTAGCCCTAGTTTTAACATGGGACCACGGTATACCATGTAATTCAATTAAATTTACAGAGTACTGTTTTTGTACCAATGATGTACCCATACAATGTATACAAATACATATTTGTATTTATATGGTAACAAGCTGGGAACTAAAAAATATACTATAAGTATCTTCTAACTACAGAAAAACAGTTCTAATAATATCTATAGCTATTTTGTAAAAAATAAAAAATGCTAAATGTTTTGTGGGGACGAAGTAACATGTTTTTCTCTGTATTTCTCTCAGTTGTGTCTCACTGATTCCTTTTTTTTGACAGTTTCTGAACAATAGAGATGTATCTCACAGTGGAAGGTTCATTGTGGGTTTTATTGCCTTTATTGACAGTTTCAAAAATATATCAAATCAATGACTTTATCCTTTAACACAGTCTAAAGTTAGCCCCAACTTTACATTACGCTCAAGTCACACTGATAACTCGTTGATGACCCTGGAAATCAGTTCACTTTGATGTGAAGCTATTTCTGGAATCTTCATAAACTTTTCTAACTTTCAGTATTCAGAAATAATTCCACTGCACAAAAGCAGCATTTCTAACGAGTTTCTCATCGAGTGCAACCTTTGAAACTGAAAAGAACTGGCTCATTTCGAGACTTGGTGGCATGATCACAATTGTAACTTACTTTATAACTGATAACTATAGAGTCTGATTTCTTCACACTTTTGCAAGAACTTCCAACTATTTCAACAGATTTTCAATAGTTCTTCATTTTGGTTACACACGGTCCTGGTTGCACATGGGTCACATATCCTGTTTAACTATCATAACTTGAAACAACAAAATAACAAACATGACAAACAAACATAAAACCAGAATCATCATCCTGGCTTGATGATAGGCACTATAGACATGGATGGCCAAACATGTATGAGGAGTGCAGTAAATAGATAAATAAATGGAGCATGAAAAAACTTCTAGTGTCAGAGATGTGCTCAGAAACACACCAGTCCATGAAAGGGTAGACAGATGCAAAGCTGCAAGACACCCCATAGTATTCCTGAGGAAAAAGTAGTAATTTTTTTTCTAGTGAACTTTTTGAAAATGAAATAAGTCTCTCAGAAGGGCAGTATACAGTACATCAGTAATTCACCTTCAGTCCATTATTAAGATCCTTGGAGATGAGGCTAATATCTGGATTATAGCATGTATTCTGCAGAAAGTCAATCTTTATTTTCTACAAATGGAAATAGGCATTTTTCAAAACTCTACTGTGTCTATATTTGACTAATATGTTAACGTGCATGATTAGAAATTCGAAAACGGGTTGTCACAATCCATGATCCAAACTAGTAGCTGCACATTGTACCTAAATTTGCTCACAGGTCCTGATAGAAATAAATTAAATCTGTAAGCAGACAAGCAACATATGACTTTAATAATAAACTGCATTTAATTTGAACACATTACATACGTCACAAAAAGCTTTTATTTGGTGCTAAATGTGCCTTAATATACTGTAAGTATAAATAACAGTTTGTTCAACAAAGGTCAGAAAAACAATTTAAAAAAATCATTGTATATAATAATCTAATGTAAAACGGGACTTTAATGAGGAACCCACTCTGCAATATTCTGTATCTTTCACCGTAAACATGAAATTTGATACTTCTTTTTCTTTTTTTCAAATTTAAAGAACCTTATAGACAATTTCTATTCCCCTCTCACTAACAATAAGAAACAAGCTGACTGGGACCACCTCATAAAAAGTGGCAAACTAAAAACAAACTCTAATTGGACATTGCTTTGTGTATTATTGATGTATCATCATCAAAAATGTGCCTCAACTTTACAGGTACAACTAAACTAGGCTGATGACGAGATAAAAATGCTAATGCAAAGTGAGACTGATATTTAACAAAAAATAAAAAGCTAACTACTTTGTGGTTCGATTTAGAGTTTAATGTTATATTAATGTTGTATTATGCTGTATTAACGTTGTGGTTGTGAACTTAACACCAGCTCAGCTATGTATAAATAAACAGCTTAACACTTGTTCAGATGATCTAATTATAGCATTAATAACCCTATCTATAAAAATAAAAACTTTTCTATGAAGAAAAACACTGACACTATCTAAACAAATGTATACCTGAAATAAAAAAACATCAATTTAGGCTTCTCGAAACTGCACAAACCACTTGAGCCACCAGATAAGACAGGGGACCTCATTGTCCTCAACGGTATTTATGAGGAGACAAGCCGCCTTCATATCACACACTGTCAGTCTAACTGATGTCATTTTACCAGTGTGACCCTCTGTCAATCCCAGAATGCACCACACTGTTTACTTCCTGACAATGTGAAACAGGACAGATGCTGTCATCAACCTCGATTCCAGGTGCTGCTGCTATTTTCAACTAAGGAAGCTCTAATAAACCCACAGTACCAGAGTACACTACCTGCCTCAGACAAAATGGCAGTTAAATCAAACTGCCTTTAGTTTGTTAAATGTTTAGCTTTCCTCACCGGCCACTTGACTACTTTGCCTCCCTGACAATCTTTTTTGCAGTAGTGCATAATTGTAGTGTGTGAGTGTGGAAGCCTGCTGGGACAAAACAGCGATGCACAGGAGTGAACCAAAACAAAGAGCTGATAGCTGAGCTGAGGTGATACTTTCACAATACACAGTGATTTGATTCAACCTTGAGTGTTTGTTACAAGGTGTTGCATGAGGAGTTTCTTGGGCCTAGTATACACTATTAAAACATTTATACTAGACCACTTACAGTACACTGCAAAACAAAGTAGTTTAAGGTCACAGACCCATCCAAGGCAAGCTGCAGTGCACTGTGTGGTCTAACACCTGTCAATCAGCCCCGTCCACTGGCTGATCTAGCTGATCTAGTCTATAATGTCCAGTGTCACTGCTAATCATAATTTTCCAGTTGTCTAGTCTGTGATTATTCTTTATAAATTAATAAACTCCGTACCCAGTGTTCTCCATCAGGGTCCAGTTCAGTAAGGATTTCACTTTACATGAAAAGGGGAGGGAGAGACAATAACAGAGGGACGTTCTCTCCAATTCCTGGAAGGCTTCACTGACATAGACGCCATTAGTGGACATGTGTCTATTCCTCTTGAACATATTACCGAATCCCCCAAAAGCAAAAGATGAAAAACTAATAGCATATTTGAGTCATCCTTTTGCTGCCAGTCTTCTCTTTAGTTTTGTACTGTAGTTATGTATTCCTATCAGATTGTGCAGTAACATGATATGCATGAAGCCACTGTGAGCTGGAGAACTCCAAGCCCCTCTGGTGGGAGGTGGTGGTGGTGTGTGTGGGGGGGGGGCACTGGATGAATTTATAGATAGAGCTATCTCCTGAATGCAGCTTTTGATATCGCTGCCAATGATTTTAAGCTTTCCAGTCAGAGATGTAAGAGAAAGCGGGTAGAGTGAGGGGCAATCTAGGGTCCAAATGCAAAAACTCATTCTTCCAGCTGACAAGCTGCTGATATGCTTTTCTAAGCACGGCGTGTCTCATGAGCTGATCACTGTTATGGTCTGAAACTATCTTCTCCCATCTCCACCATGTTTTAATATCTGGTGAAGATATCAACATAAAAAGCATCATGAGGTCTGTCAGCTGTTGGTCAGGACAAAGTTGTTTAGCACATCTCTGCTCTGTGATCATATTTTGATCCCAGCTGGGCAAATAAGTCAAGACAAGTATTGTAGCTAATAATACAGCAGTCAGGGAACAATGTCTCAAAGAGGATTTATATGGTGGTTAGCTGTCTTGCAGATTTTTTTCTAAACATTTCTGCAACAGATCTGTCACACACACACACACACACACACACACACACACACACACACACACACACACACACACACAGCTCTAACAGTTCCTATTATTTTTGCTCAGTGTGAGACTGCTACCTCCTGGTTATAAGATGTCATTACAACATTGTCCCCTGCAGCTCTAAATCAAAGTGAACAATTTCTGTCTCTGTTGCTGCACTAGGCTTGACAGTGTGATGTATTAGAAATGCTCAAGGCTGTGACAGTAGCATAAATTTGGAGAAAGTTTCCCCTTTTTGGCAGGTTCATAAATGTATTATAGTGCAGGTAGAATGTATATAAGGGAGAAGCTAGTGACTCACTCTGCATTATACTGTATGCATTATACTCAATGGTTAGACAAAGTTTCACCCTCACTTTGGCAGATGATGCTTCCACTATGGAACTGTGATTGTCAGACAAAGATAAAACTTAGTTTTAGAATTTCATGTCCATAGTAGCATAGTAACATTTAACATAGTATTCTATTAAATGTTCCTGTTTTAAAACATTTCTACAAATGATAATGGACAAAGGAAGCAAGGGAAGCTGTGACAGAGGTTAGTTAAGCAGTAGTGTCATAAAATAATAGTTCTCACATTTTCTATGCATATTACATGTTACATACATCCATATAACATATATCCATCCATTATTATCATGATGGATTATTAATGATAATTATCATTATCATTATCCATTACCATTATCTTAACCACCTATTTGTTAAGGGTGACGAGAGTTGTCATTGTGACTGTATTATTTACGGTAATCAATGAAAGGAAGTGCAGTGTGAGTGCAGCAGCATGGTTTTTCTATTATTAACTACAGATAAGGTTATAGTAAATTAGCATGATGTAGAAATTGGACTATTAAACACAAGCCCCATTTACTTTCCCTAAAATGCAAAAATAACTCAAATCTGTGAGTTTTCAACTAGCTTAAACGTTTATTGATCCAACAGGAAAAGAAAGTAGCCGTCATGCTACCATGCTCCGTATTTAGACCCATGTTCTTGGGAGTGCTCACATATGCGTGAGGGTACCATGGATGCAGAGATATATGCTGCCATCAAGGCCTCATTCTGCATGTGCTGCAGAGGGTAGCTTCATAGACACAGACTGCATGTGTTTGACTGGCCTGCCTGCAGCCCAGATCTGTTCTGAAAGTGAGTTTTGTAGATTTTGAGGTGACCTGCTCATGAAGATCACATTATATGATTGAAAGCTCCAGAACAGCAATTAAATAAGTGTTTGAAGTGTTGTTTTAACCTCAGGAACTGAAGGAAGGAAGGATTTACATACTAAGGGGCTTCAGCTGGCCACAAAACTCTCAGCAAAACAAAATCCCGTATTACATGAGTTTTTAAAAGCTATAGAAACAGTGTGTTTCTTAATAAAAACGTGCATTTGCATTAAATATATATTTATAAAAGCCGCCAACACATGTTTATACTTAGTTTGCCTTGAAACATAGAAATCAATTGAAAGCCAATGTGCAGATATTGTATTGCACTAAGGCTTATTTCCCCTGTCATTGTTAATGATTTAAAACCTGCTAATGCATTGAGCGCAATACAAACATAACCGGTGGCTAACAGGCAACCCCCACCATCTGTCTGTCCTCCAACAGAGCTCCTATCACACAAGGGCTGGATCTATTAAGTAGCCTTGACTGTATATGACCAGAGGCAGAGCTGTAATGTGACACTGTGCAAATGACATCATAGATCTTTCAGGTATAAAATGGCCTTTCCATTATTAAGATTGTGATTTATAAATGGCTGAAAAACACTGCTCGTTTATTGGCTTTTTCTGTGGTGCAACAGCACACTTCTCTACAAGATGGAGAGTACCAAGGAAGAGGATCCATTTTATATGCAATATTTTCACCTACCTCACAGTGACTGGCCAAATGTGCTGAGCTGAAAAGGAAGGGGAGCTCTTTTTTCATTCATATCAAATGTAACAACTGTTTTTCCATATCGAGCTGTTGATTGTATGATATAGTAGGAGACGCTCATCAAACTAATCCAACTTGTGGGAGGTACTTCAGGAAGAGTGTGGTGAAACCTCTGCAGATGACCTTAACATATTCACAACTAGAAGTTCATGGCCTGCAAGGCTATGATTGCTCCAAATGTAGGATTCTATGATGAAACCAAAGTTAAAGACACAATTAATATTGCAAATAAATATCAAGGGGAACTGTAATATTTTCATGCTTCGTTCAGCATATTTCATTATTACACAGTGAGGGAATATCTAAACAAACATTGATACGTGTTACTTAGACATGTTAAAGTTCACCCTTCCACAGCAACATTTTTATTTTGTGACGTTTGGGATTTTTAACTTAATCACTTTTAGATACTTACAGGCTGCACAGATTAGGAAGAACAAGATAGTAGATGCTAAATGGAGAACACAGATGGTATGTGAAGCAGTGCAGAGCTACTAGCGAAGGCTTAACACAATCAATGTTGTTTATGAGAAGGTGAGTTTATGTGTGTGTGCTAAGAAGATAAGAAAAGTGTGCAGAGCTTAGGCACAACAGGACACTGAATATCTGCAGGACACAGCAGGAAACACCTGACAGCAAACAACATCAGTGGAAAAAGCAAGTTTGGCCTGGATCTGCTCAAAAACCATGTAGGAATCAGGATTTGCTTACCAGTCGTCTTCACCTCGATAAGTTCACAAACCTCACCTAGAGCTGTGCTTAAAGGCACAGCGAGGAACGAAATGTAAATAGAACGGGAGTTTTTTGCATAACTTGTATGGATAAAAGTGATCCATACAAGCTTAAAAACAAGCAGGACAGTGACCTTCGAGGACCAGGATAAGCCACAATTCAGATGGGATTGCTTCTTTGCAGACTCGTACTAGTCCTGCTTTCTGTTTACAGAATTGGTTTAATGATAAAAGCAAGAGGTGCAACGAAAATGCATTTTTAAAAACACCAGGAGAGGAAGCTAATCACAGTGCTCTTTCAAGTCAGTTCCCCCTCTTTTTTTCGTTAGTTTTCTGGGCTTATTTGTTCCTTTAGCGCATATCACAGGCATTCCACCCCCATTTCCGAGGTGCTATAAAAGTCATCCACACATTCCACATGTTCTCCCCGTCGGCAGAAAACAACAGCCGTGTTCTGGAAAACCTTTCATGGGCTGACAATTGCTATTAACAAGTGGAGAGGAGGCACCTCCGTTCCACTGGCTGACATATTCAAATCACTCCTCCCCTGAACAACTGGAATGATAAGAAAGCAGCTGTGCCGTATTAGGTATAATCATAATTGACAGGTATCTAAAAGAAAACAGGCTTTTGCGCATGTGGGCCTATGTGTGCAAGGCACAAATATCTGTCTCTGCTGGTTTGTTGCAGACAGATAGTGCTCAGCCAACTGGAAAAGAAGTGTAAGAGGAAAAAATATAATCTGAAAACAGTGCAGTGCAGCTGTGTGAAGCTATTGTGCCTGAATCTTTCTGAACCACTAAAAATAAGTCATTTGTCAGACTTGTCACAACATACATAAACTTAGAATCAAAACCTCATGTAGTTGAACTGAAATGCAAATACCTATCCTGTTATGATAATAATATATCACTATTTTATGATATGTACCTGGCTGACAAATTAAAAGAAAGAAAATAGAAGACGCTACCCTGAATTTATAGGTTCAATGGACAAGAAAAATCTCACAGTTCTTGTGACTTGATGCTAAAACTACACAGATGAAATGTAATTTTGATTTCCTGCCAATCCAGTGGTTTAGATACCATCTGGTGCAACTAATGAGTTCAATGATGATTCATTACCTGCTTTAGTTACACTCCCAAATGGTTCTAAGATGGCAGACCTCACAAAACAGCATTCCTGGTTCTGTCGGAAAATCCCGGACGTGTTTAATACTGGAGAATATGACAGGATAACATCATAATGAGGAGTGCTGGTTATCGGAAAGAGATGTGACATGACAATAACATACCATAGCATGTTATGACTCAACAAATGGTGTTTTAATTGTTGCCTTGTGTTTCTTTCAGTTACACTTTGGTGTTAGTACAAATACTATGTTCATGCTGAGGATGAAACCAAGACCAGGTCTAGAGTATCTGTCAAACAGCGAGCATAATCCTACCATGGAAAAAGATAATTTCAAAATAAAAACATTGTACAAAATATTTTTTTTCTAATTGTGTGCTTGTACTGCCTCAATTGGTAATTACATTAAAAGGCACTGGGAATTTGACAGAATCTAAATCCTGTGCAAACCTTCCCACAACAACACTTCTAGATGAACTTTTCTTCTTAACTGAAGTGAAATAACAATGGTGAATCTAAATGTCTTTGGTTGCATAGCATCCTAATCATAATTTAACTCCGCATGACTTTCTGTGATTTCTGTTATTGGCCATCTTCAAACTCATGCTCTATAACCAGTGCCAGGTGTTTTTGTTGAGTAACGCAGTGGAGGGGAATTTGGATACAAAATGTGACTGGTGTGATGCACTTCGTACACATGTTCATACAAAAAATGTTGTGTCTGAAAATAGTCAATGTCACCACAATATACGTTTAGTCGTATAGTAGTATGTGAAAGGGCACCAGTGGTACAATTGGAAGAATGGTCACAATCCAACTCGTCCTGACTATAAGTGTCCCTGGACAAAACACTGAACCACTGTGAGTAAGGAGCAAAATTGGGGAGAGTTGTGTCAGTAAGGCCATCCAGCATAAAACCTGTGCCAAATGAATGTGCCGCTGTGCCCATCCCAACCCCAGGATAAGAAAAATAATACATATATATAATAAAATAAATGAATACAAAGGCATAGTAGTATGTGAACATATTTTATAAGACAAATTTAACACAAATACTGAAACATTTTAAACTGGGATGTATACAGTATATATCATCTAACCTGGAAACAATTCTAGTTTTAATGGAGGTGTAAGGCAACAACACAGCTCATCACGCAGTCCATATTCCTTCCAAAGCATTCTCATGCTGGCACAGCTCCTCCTGACCTAGATTCACACTCAGTAATAGGTGAAATTTCTGGCAGCTAAGGACTGAATAATTATTAATCCATTTTTTTCTATTCAGAGAGGCAACACAGAGCAAGAAAAATATATTCATCAGGACAGAGATCTAGGCCTCTGGAACTCCAGACCTCCGGAGCGATCTGCTCCTTCAAGTCCTGATCCCATCCCCAGGGAAAAATCTGGAGTTGGCCAACTCTGAGAGAGAGCCCACACCAACCAGCTGGAATTTAATGCTTGTAGAGACGTCTTTGTTCTATTTTGATACCATCATGGCGTGATCTCTATTTCTCCATTTGACACATCCACTTTTAATATATCACAACTATTTCAACTTTAGAGATGAAAGACAAACAAGGAAGGACTGTCAGGTCTGCCAATACCTACACACAGTGTTTTTTATTATATTATTAACAGTATTAACAAATGTTCTTCTACAGTACATTGAAACTTTGCTAGTGTGGTTTTCAGCCTCACACACATAAGATTAGTGAGGAATAATTCAGTGTCTCATATTTAGACCATGACTTGTAGTAAGATCTGACATTTTCAAAGTTATGAAAAGTAAAAATTTACATAGTTGCAGTTTGAATTTAATGACAGCTGAGAATAATTAATTTGTTTTGGGGAAACTGTTGGTGTGACCCAGTTTGGGAAATTAGCTGGTTTCTCCAGAACGTTGTTTGTGTGAACAATGCAACACTCCTGAAAAATTCATTTTAAGGGCCTTTCAATTAGTGCCTGTGCTGCTTTCAGCAGTTTAAAAGGGGAAACGGGAAAGGTCAGTTACTTGCTCATAAATCTTCATATTTTTTTACTCAAATGCAAGGTACTTTATTACAGCACCATTTTCCTGCACTGCTATTTTGTAGTAATGCCCATGTTGAAATCCAAAAAAGCAGTTGCTGATCTTAAGCATTTTGAGATAAAATGCAGAAACATTTCATAGTATTTGTGACTTCAGTCAAATAAAAGGATCACATAGTGATGTGCTGTTTACGAGGCGGCTCTAAGAGTTGATTTCTGGTAGCAAACGAGAAGAGCCTACTCTTGGGGCGTTGGGGAGAGCTGAATCAGAAAGGGGTGGGACTTTATTTTGATCACATGCAAAGACAGACTAGGATCATAACATGTAAAATAAGGAATGGGGGCAGACACTCTGCGAGTGTAGTGGTATAGGTCAGGTAAACACAGAACAACGGAGAGACTTAAATGCAAGTGCATGGGGAAAAGTTAATTCAAAGTCCATTTAAAGGTTTGATTAAAATGTTAAATAACTGTGTATTTCATTTGTAATGAAAAAAAAATGCATAGAAATAAGGCTTTAAATAATATACTGAATACAATATTGCTTACCAACACACAAACCATTTATAATTGCTAACTTAAGCTAAAATAGAGGACTCCAGTTGATACTGAGAGTCGTTTGGGAACAGTAAGAGCCGGCTCTTCTGAGGGAACCAAGCCAAAAGAGAAAAATCTTTGAAAAGAGACAGACTTCCCATCGCTATGAACAACATAATATCATTCTGGAGGGTGATGTGAGAATCCTGAGAAGTGGCCTCATCTCAACAAATTTTAATAAAACTAATTAAAATGTGGCAGCTTAAAAATATTCATTTTGTTTCTTAGCATTATTTAATGCTTGGTTATATACAGACAGAGGCACATTTGTGCCATCATAGCTAGGAGTGCTGGGAAAATACGTTTAACAGAATGGGAGGAAGATTTCATTGCAATTGCAATTCATACTTTAACCTATTATACTAATAGTTCTGCATGTCACGTAAGATGCTCTGCTATAATGCTGATTATCCAGATAAAACTGGTCGTTGCATAATGGCATATGGTAATGCTCAAAATATCACAGCAGTGTTACATAACATAACATTTAAAATCATCAGGCAACAAGCTCCACTGATAATTTGAGCTGTGACAAAGAATCTGAATCTATCCGCAGTTAGTTACAATTTAAAAGTGGTAAAGAACTGGATTCGTCTGAAATGATGTTTAAAATAGAAAGAGTGACAGAAAGAAACATAGGGCAGTCATCAAATGCCTCGTCTCCTGCTTCATCATGGTTTATTTGAAAAAGCAATAGTGAATGCAACTGCTGCATGTGTGGCTCACAATTTGCCAAAGGTTTTGGCTGTTCTCTACTACACCTCTACTACTACCACAAATTCTAATAATTAATAAACAAAAGAGGGAACAGGCTCTAATCATCTGCCTGCTGTTTCAGTTTCAGTTTTGTTTCAAAATGACAGTAATCCGCATGCACTCTGCATTGGTCTGACTAAACAGATTTTTTTCAAAGGAATTTCTGCTCTCTGAGAAAAATGTTTGACATGCTTGGGAACCATATTCCAAGCTGCCATAGGCATCTGTCAAAGGTTTTGAGGATTTTCATTACAAATCTATATCCTAAGAGTCAAGCCTCACCATCCGGAAGGACATGAAAGTGTTCACATTGATTTACATTAGCAAACACATGCAGCAGCCTGGGGGCCAGAGTCCACTCACATTTTAAAAACTTTTCCCCTGTCAACAGATATGCTGTAGTAAAGATGGACACAAGAAGCAGTCATTGATTCCTGTTGCAGTAATACTTTGTAGACAGCTGATCTATTTCAGGCCTGAAATTAATTTAGAGTTAATTATTTGAACAAGATTTTTTTCTCTCCTTTGTAAAAATAACAGCTCTCATTATTTTTAACATGCACCCATTTTAGGAATATATTCTGTATATATGTATTATAAACGACCTGTTATACTACCTGTTATAATTCCTTTAGTATGTAGGACTTGTATACTACTGCTTAGATTTTCACCTGCTCTCAGTTGCACAGCTCACTGGCGAAGATGATATTAATCGCTATGGAAGATGGCAGCTTTAAGTGTTTTTATTTACCACTAAGAAGAAAAACATCAAAAATATTTACATTCAAATGCAACAGGTTCTTGCAGTTCTTCACAAAGACAAACCCACCAGATTAAACTGATCTAATAATAATAATAATAGTAATAATAACAAATGGCATGGTATTTATGGACTGAAATTCTTTTTATTTTCAGATTTGAAAGATTTGTTCTCAAATTATCTTTTGAGACACAAACTACATGCAATGGGAAAATCACACCACACCTGCATTCTACACAGTGATGCAATCTGTCACAATTGCATGATTGCCTTCTACTTGTCTTCTTCACTTTGCGCTCCACACGCTTCATAGAACCATGCAGGGGCCAATGCTGGGAAGCTGCAATCATAATCATCTCTTTTCAGGGCCAGGTTCAGACTGGCTGTTTTGCTGTTTCAAACGGTTACACCATTCTCCTCAAGCACTGACGCTGAAAGATCCAAGCAATATTTAAATAGAACTTTGAGCAGAGAACATGGGAACCTCTGAAGATATGTACATATTCTGTTCAGAGGACAGATGGTTTGAAAGTGGAGACAAGGAGACAATGTGTCAAACTGGAACCACCATCCCTTAACAGAGGGGCTGGTCTACAACACCACTTATTAGTCACATACAGTGGGATATCTTTCCAAGCAGTTTAGCAGCTATTCCCACTTTTCTAGTCGACATAACAACATCTAATGACAGTTGAGTGGGACGATGACGCACACTGTAAGAACTAAAGAGGCCTTTTGGTTAAGTACCTTATCTTTCAAGAACCTATTAGAAGTGGGGGAAGAAGAAGTTAGGAATCACATAAAATGTGTTTTGTTCCCCTGCCTCCTCTGTCATCTGTTGATGACAGATAATAATACAGATTTAATACTTTCTCCTAAAAAAGTGAGAAAACATGAACAGACTAGCAGCTAGCAGGGTCTCTATTTGTTGTTTTTGCTGTTATTCCATGGAGGGTGGGGGGTGTCACTCTTGCCTGTCTTCAAAACTTGAGAGCCCTGATGTTGAGCAAAGTGAATATCGCTATGCAGCTTAATGAAAGCTACAGGATAGGACATAATGGGATTATAGAATGAGGAGGGGGACAAAAAGATAATAGACAGCATTGAATGATGTGGTGCGTTTGAGGAATGCTGGCATTTTCTGGGGGCTGATGGACTTTGTTGGATCTCTAGATGCAGCAGTACCTGCAGACTGTTACTGTGTTTAAGGTTTATACTAGTGGTGGTATGTGGTTAGAGTGCATCTGAAAACGTGCGCCCCCCCAACAATAATTTCACCAGCCACCACTGCTTTTAAGTGTAGTAACCACTGAGTAGAACTTATGGCATAACTATACCCTGTATGACACAAAATCTCCAAAGACCCTGCTGCCATCAGTCACTCGCAGAGTTTTTGACAATAACTGTATGCAACAAACCAACAATGGCAGTGGCTAAGTAGGAGCCAATTTCAAGGAGTTTTCTCACGACATCATTATGTGGAGTACAGCCAGAGCCATTTAAAAAAGCTGACAGCTGGATTCATCGTGATGTCTGTAAGCAGTATGTCATACCCTTCTATTCATATTCTGTTGGACTTTCTGACATCTGCCTAGAACCATATATACATCTAAAATGAAGAAACACTGCTACTTGTCAAATACTATAGAACAGCTGCATGACTGTCATCTTCTGCTGTCTCACGAGGTTCAGCAGTGAAAGTACATCAATTTGTTTTCCTGTCAAACAGATACAAAAGACCAGCAAGCTCCTATAATTCTGAACTTAAATATATTGTTGCCGACGCTCAAGATACAGTGTTCTGTACTTTTTAATCCACCATTTGCTAGAATGCCTGTCCGTAATCCCTCTGTGAATTATCTGTGCATCTATGATTTTTGCATGCATGTGAAGAAGCATTAATCAGCTATAGAGTCAGCTTTCTTCCCATATGTTGGTTTTGGTGAAAGTTTATCATTCAGTCATGTTCTCCTGAAACACACTCTGCAGGGAGTGAGGCGACTGTTTGCCCATCTGTCCCTCAGTGGAAGCTCCCCATGGTGCCTGGGTCTCTCTCTGTCTCTCTCTCCAGTGAGCTGTAATGTGCCCAGGGGATTTCCCTTAAATTACACATCAATGTCCCTGAAGACAGCTTTGTTATGCTGTGCTGATCTTGTCGCTTTGGACCCAAGCGAGCTCTTTGCTCACTTGAAGAGACAATAATGATGCTGTGTTTTGGCTGAACTTTGTCAATCGTACATCTTCATTTTTTATGTGTCCAATTCTAGAAAACAGGACTAATAAATAGTGTTATGTCCAGGTGTTGTGCAAATTTGGCAGGTTTAACCAGTAGTCACTTCAAATTGCTCACAGCTCAGCTGCTAATACCAAGCTTAGTACACAGGCAGAGGCCACTATGTTTGTCAGCCTACTGTTTCTCACATAGTTTACTTTATGTTCTCCTGAAAATTATGCTCCAACACTAAAATACTGTTTATGTTTTCTAGCAAATATATGTATATTGTTATGCAGCATTTTTTTTAATGAATGAAGTGCTATTTTATTAATGAAAAGTAGGTCACAAGGAGATAAGTGGGCTGGCTGGAGGGGATGTGTTTCACAGGACAGAGCCTTGTGTCAGGTTGGTCAGATTTCAGATTTGTTTGGATAGTGTACTGCAATCAGAAAACATATTTGCAACTTGTCATTTAAGTTACTAGTGAACTTATTCTCATTAGCTTTACAGAAGATAGAATATGATTTACGTTTCACACAAAAATATATTAGTAATTGAAATTTGGTTGTAAAAAGTATAATTTGTAGGACACAGGATTGTGTCCACAACACTGCACATCTTTTAACTTACAACTCTGAAAAGGTAGGTGAGTAGAAAATAGAACAGTAGAAAGTTTCCATTCAGGTTGCAAAGTAATATCATTAATATGTGCTTGGCATATTTTATTGGGCACTACAGCACCTTGGCAAATTATATTGTTAGCTTTAACATCGTGATATTGTGGGCTACACAATACAGTCCAGAGGGTGGGAGCAAAGTAATACACCTGAAGCTGATTAGAAACTAAGGGAAACCTGTAGTTAAATCACTTTAGCCAGATCATGCTGAATTACTATGACTTTATCCTGCCACTTAATGATACAGGGGGAAGGTTATTTTCAGTGTAACATACAGTAAATTATCACAGTATCATGGGAAACATACCCTGTAATTGTCACTTCCATAGTCCTCTTACTGACATGTAGTAGTTACACCCATGAAGAATAGAGATTATAATGTTTGAGGTTTAAACAATGAGATTCTTGTCTGCCTTGAATGCTTCTTGGTCTTTTGGCCTCACTTAGCTAGATGATCCCACAAGGACACCTAATCCCACTGAATGTAAATGGGTTCAAGTATTTTATAGGATTTTGTACATCTACACAGCAGCATCCAGAGTTACAGAAAAAGGTGACAATCATAGCTCAAGCTCCAAGTCAAACCTTAAACAAACACGCTGTGAGCACAAGGCAAACACCCCACTGTTCTAAAACGTACCATGTGCCTTTTATCTGCACTGTTTCCCACAGCAGATGCAGTCCAGCCCCAGAGTGCTTTTATATCCTGGTGACATATTGCTTTTGATAACAGCATTCTTGCAGGGAATCCAAACAAAGTAAGATAATGGCAGTCTACCGTTCAGTAAAAGCTATGTGATCACATCTGTGGTTACGCTTGCAGTAGTGTAGCAGTAGTCAGGGACAAAGAAAGTCTAAGAAGCTCTTTGCCTCAAGTACTAGTCAACAGGAGGGTATCGCTTTGTAAACTGATGATCACTGAAATACTTTGTGTCCTGTCTTGGTCCACGATGCTAGTAAGGTACGTTAAAGCGTATTGTTCTGAGTAAGTTGATAATCACTGTCGAGATGAAAATCAATGGGAATCTAGTGGAAAGCAGTAAACTGGTACATAAATACTTGAGTATGTCTTGGCACTCTTTGCAAAAAGTACTGCACCCATTTAAAGTATTTTAGAGTTGTCATATTTTACTAAAGTTACATGTTAAAAGCAGAAAACAATCAATCCAAATCAGTGAGACGCTTCCTTTTATTTAGTCTGTATTGACACATAGGGAAAAAGGTGCACAGATATTTCAACTCTGCCTGGTTCATTGTGCAGCAGTACTCCCATTTCATATTTCCCCCCCTTTACTGATCTCTTTAAATATAAACTAATCTATCTATCTATCTATCTATCTATCTATCTATCTATCTATCTATCTATCTATCTATCTATCTATCTATCTA
>JAUYWH010000013.1:18799589-18818004 GCA_034779795.1 Ctenopoma multispine
TATCTATCTATCTATCTATCTATCTATCTATCTATCTATCTATCTATCTATCTATCTATCTATCTATCTATCACTTAAGATATTGCTAGTTGGTACAGTCTTACCAACATGACACTCCAGAGACACCCTAGGCATCTATGTGGAAATGGAAGAATGACATTTAAGGGGTGCTCAGATGGTTACGTTTTGTAATCTCATGATTAGATGCTGGTAAACCTTTCACATTTTCCACATTGTACCTTTAACTGCAGCCATCAGGGTAATCACAGATTGCCTCAGACAATGGAAGAGATGCCAGAATGCCAGAAATGTGATTTCAGTCAAATTATTGTTCAAATATATATGTTTTAGGGAGTCATGTGCTGGACTACATTTTGACTGGGAGCAGTGACCTTTTTGAATGCTTTGATGGTATCAACCTCATACCTACTATTAGGCATATGAAGTATTCCCAGTGTTTATGCTAAATTTAAGCTACAGTACGTAACTGTTTATATTGTTAACTAGAAGTAGCTTGATCCCCCAAAATTGCATATTGTAGCTTTAAGCTAACAAGCTCTTGGCTGTAGTTTCATATTTTTCAGACAGATTACAGTGGTAGCATTTCCAAAATGTCAAACCGTTCCTTTAAGTTGAAAATAAGCTAGGTTTATATAGTGTAGTAATAGTTTTATGAGCACCAGTACGCTTGGACTATCTTCCAGCCATGTGTTTTGCCAATCAGCCTTTGGCCAAGACAAATTTGACATATGTGCAGTTTCATAAAGATGATTAGGAAACTATGACATCTGTAAATCAAAGTGTTAACCAAAACCTCACTCTTGGGGCGCATTGCTGCTCCAGGAATTTAAGTTGCTCATTGTAGAACCACAACATCTGCAATGTGATTCTGTCTGAGATCTTTGCTCACACCATCCAATGTTTCCTTCTCCTCCTATTTCCTTGTTAGTTTTCAAATGACTACTTTACAGTAATAATAAAAAAATACCCCAATTTATTAAAATTCCAATAATGTTTTTTTTTTTTTTTAAGAATTTAAAGAAATCTGCTAATCAATTTAATTACCAAAAGCAAATCAGTTTGAATCATTCCTTAAAATTAAGAGAAGCTAAATACCAGTTTCATGTCATGCTTCAAACCAACTGGGAACAAGAATCAGAGGGGGAAATTATGTTAATCCATTGGAAGTAATTTCATGCTTTAATAAAACAAATGAGTAATTTGGAAACAAAATTACTTTTTCAGAAAGAGTTTCTTTTTGTAGTGAAATAGTAAGAAGCAAGAGTCATGAACGTTAACGTTGGGTTTGTAATATTGAACATGTCATTAGGAAAATAGCTGGTCTCAAAAGAAAACCTGTACAGCTCACATCCACACTTTAATGGATTGACTAAGAAGGCAAGAAAATGAACAACTGGATAGCCGCCAGCAATGCATGCACATTTATTTCCCCCTCAAAGCCCATGGGGGGGGGAATGTCACAATTGTCCTCATTTTCCATTTTCTGCAGCTGGTTTTAATGGATACACAATGCTGGATGTAATGAGACAAGCGCAGAGTGTAGCATATACCAAGGTGATTGAAATTAATTGCTGTTCCTCAGAGAGAAACTATCATTTCACACTGCTAATGTGGCCTCTAGAAATAGCTACGTCAGTTGGTTGGTCCATCGCTCCTTTAGTCTGTAAGTCCAACACTCATAGTGATATTATCCATATTGATTAGATTTTTAGCTGTTATTTTTAGAACATTCACAGGGTGTTAATGGTATTGATCCATTGACCTTCCACGGATGGCCACAAGCAGGTCAGAATTAGCATCCTTTAGCATGTCACTTCCTGACAGCATAGCTCTAAAGCCGCCTCAGTCCTTCTCTGATGTGAATGCTAACAAAGAAAAGTGTACTACATGTTACCACATTGCAGGAGGAAGCTAAGTGTCATATGCTGCATTTTCACATGGAGTTGTTGGGAATGCTCACACACTGACCAAAAACACTCTTATTTCCTATTCCTGTTATTTTTGCTGTCCCATCTCCTACTTGCATGTACTCATTAACGCAGATCAAACAGTTTGGATTTTCCCAGTCATACGTTCATGTTTTTGTTTTGTATATTTTTTGTTCGTTCTTGTAATCAGACAAACAGCTCCAGCTGGATCAGAATGCTGCTGCTTGACACTTCAGTAGGAAACAGACGTTTCCCAGATCTCTGCACTGACTTCCTGTGTGTCAAAGATACAACTGTTGGTTTATGAAGCACTAACAGGCCAAAATACATTTCTTGATTTGCTGATCCATTAGAACTCCAGCTCCCAATTGTGTTTAATGGAGGCTTAAAACATTTATGTTTACCACTACCTTTTATCAAATTACATTTGGGGCTATTTATTTATATCTCGAGCTGCTCTACAATTGAGCAGCGGCTCCAGCTTAGTCATTTTGACTTTAGCTTGCTTCTCTTGCTGTGCCTTTTTATATTGCCTTGTGTTTTCTTTATATCTTGTCTCAATTCACTTTTATATTTTTTGTAAAGTCCTTTTCAGTGGAGTTCTACTGGTTAATCTAGTAAAATAGGTGATGATATAGAAATGTGTGGTTGTTTAGTATATACAGTAACAGTTCATTCATATAACTTATCTTCTTCTTTTTTTATTATACTTACAGCTTGTATGCTGCCATATTGTGTCATATACTAGTGTCAGCTTTTCTGCACTTCCATCTCACACCTGACATCAATAGATATTAAGTGACATGATCAGCTGTCCACAAAGGTGCATCTGGGTTAATCAAAACACATGAAACTATATATACGGACACCAAAAATATAACAAAAATATTCAAAAAACTTTTTATCAACTCACAAACATATAATCACAAGTGGGGAAGGTGCTTCTACATACATTTGTCAACATCAGTGAAATATCAGCATTATATTGCGGTCCTGTAACAGAGAAGACTGTATCTTTAAGAGCATAGTCTTAAAGTGCAGTCTTAGAGTGTCTTGGTAGCTGTATGGGTAAAGCTCTTGACATTGGGACATTTGCTGCATGTGATTCATTATTCCTCTCTCTTATGCTTCTGTCTGCTCCTCTATTAACATTAGCAACACAAAATTACCAGATAAACATAAACAACATTAAATCCAAAACACTGGAATAGGTATTTATCAAAGTATGCATCTGCTGTACATGTCTTTAGGTAACATATAGTGCTAGAGGAGAGCCCAATCCTGATAGCTGAATATTATAAAGACAATCATAACATTTCTGTGCAGTAGCATTAAATATGCTCCAAAACAGAGCAGAGGCTGAAGAGAGTTGATAAAAGTTAAGAAATATGTTAACAAATTTCTCGCATTTGTTAAAAAAAATCTAAGCGGACAACGTTGCGCCATCGTTAAACCAAACTCCACGTTATTCTTTCGTCTTTAGTCATATTTCTCAGTATATTTGAAGTCCCATAAATAATTGAATCGAGTGGATGCACTCGAGAGAGCGCGTCCTCAAACGGGAACAGGGGTCCTGCATTGCGGCTAAATCATTTATCTGACATTGTACCCACACAGCAGGATCACAACAGATCCGATGTTCAGATTCTCTCACACACAGTGTTTACAGATATATTTCATTTAACTGACTCACAACTACCTCCACGTGGTTTAGTTTTGCCTCCCGCAACTTCTCCGAGCAGGCTGCCAACTTTACTCTCCCTGGAAGTTTTGCATCGCACAGAATAAAAACTGAGACACTGAAAGTTAAGCTTTGGGGGTGTCGCTCATTCAAACATCCGTGCGACTCAGGTGAAGTAGAATATTATTCCCAAACGAACCGACAGGAAAGATAATACGGTAGAAAGCAACAGACTACACTGCTGGTGCTTACCTTTTCGTCAAGTGAGTATCTCCGCCCGTGCTGCGCCGCTCCTGCGCTTTGGTTCATGTTTCAGCACCGTGGACAGCTCCGGTAAGCGAAAACTCAATCAGTCCGGCGTCCTGCAAAACCGCAGCTGACAGTAGTCCCACACACCCACACACCCACAGTAACGGGCGTGAAGGGACTCAGTGAAACTAGTTAACCAGCTCGTTTCGGGATGTTTACCGGTTCGTCGCTCCGTCTGTGACACGCACGGTTTCTCAGCCAATGATGCCTCGTGCGTAAAGACTCGCTCCGCTGGTGCGCCAGCTGTGAGCGCGAGCGGACTGTTCATTCACCCGACAGTAACGCTAAGTTAGTCCTCACTACCCCAATAAAACAATCTGGCTGCCAGACGATGCAAACAAGTCTAACGGTTTATAATCCTTCAAAAATGTTTTCCATGTAAATCCCAACTCATTACCAGCATGAGGGGACAGTCGTTGGCACAAGAACGAATCCTTGTCCATGGGAATAGATTACATAACCTGATAACACTAATGTTTGCTGCATGTTTCATATAGCTCGAAATACTTCTTGCAGTTTTTTTTTTTTTTTTTTTACTGAACAGCTAATTTTGCCAAGTTTTCAAAAATTGTATAAATCAGTTTGAAACAATTTCAGGAGCTGCATACTATTTAAAATGTTAAAAGGTTAAGCATGCTTATTGTTTTAGAGCCATTTGTATGGTGGCTTCAAGAACAAATGAACCCACATGTTGAGGGAGGATTTTATGTCTTTTTGTATTTGTTGCAGATTGACTTGTTCGTGCTTTCTCTCTTGAACCTGCTTTTACTGTCCAGGCATCACCATTGTTTAACGTCTTTACTTACGTAGCCTGTTCTGTCATCTGTTCTCAGATCCAACAAATCCATACAGAGACGCCTTTAATTAGTAATCAATTCTGTGCATGGATGCATACAGCAACAATAGTAACTGTTGACTTCATCCGGTGAAACATTTGAGAGTTTCACTTTGAATAAGGACCGGTTCTAGAGGCTGTTTCAGCTTTTGGATTAGTTTTTGTCATTCTTACCTGTTTCAAATAATTTATTCTCTGCAGTATAGTTTCTCATCACAAGTTAAAACTGGGCTTTACAATGTAATAAAATACACAATATACATAAGCATGTGCCTTTATTAAGACTGCAGTTCTTTCCCCAGGTTTACTGTGGCTTTATCAATCCACACTAATCCCCCACAGAAACACTATAATCCGCACTGTCTGGAGCACCAGGAGGACAATGATCACATGGTTATTGTTTATGTTGCTGATGGAGACTAGTTTACACAAGGTGCTCAAGTATGAAATAGTACATACGGTACTTGTGCACCAATATTTTTTGTGGAAGCAAGAAAGGTTTTGGTTTGAAGCATGTTCATTATACAGTATATATCCCCCTGAAGATACAGCATATTGGACAGGAAACCCCTGGAGTCTAGAAGCTGATGGAGGAATAAAACCAGCAGGGCGAAACCTCTCATGTAAATCACCCTGAACTTCCTGAAGGTCACAGTAATGACCAGAGCACGGTGGATTGTGTAATATGTGAATGTGAGGGAAGAAAAAAACATGTCTCTAACAAAGCCGCTAAGCATTGCAGGTGCACACGTGAGTCATCAGATAGGAGGATAAAATAAGTTCTCAGTGAGAGGATGCAAAAGCAGAGAAGATAGAAAGGATATTATAGCTGAAAGAAATGAATCAAAACAGAAATCTTAATAAATATTTTTAGTCGAGTGTCACACACTTAATAGTGATGTGCGGACCCTAATTTACATTTATTACAATACAGACACAATTTACATACATTAAATCAGAGATAAACTAAAGCTACAGAATGTAACTTTTTTCTATTACTATATGTGCTCTACAACTTAGCTTAATATGAAGAGAAGCTGTCATGGACTTATGTGACCCTGACTTACTGAACAAACAGAAATAATAGATTCATATCAACTTATTTATATAGCACCAAATCACAACAACACAATAATCCCAAGGCACTTCACATATCAAGGTCAAGACCTTACAGAGATACAGCGAGAGAAACTCAACAAACCCCCACTCGAACAGCACTAGACAAGACTGGAGAAAGAAACTCCAGCAGAACCAGCCTGAGGGTGGGCGGCCATCTGCCCTGATGGTTTGTTTCACCACACAAAAAAAGAGTCAGCAATCAAACATTTTATTTCTGTTAAATGTACATTCACATATATTAAAATGAACAAACTCTGCAATATGCATCAAAATGATCATATTCAAAATATGCTAAGCTGCTAAACTGCAAACAGACTACCCTACAAATCTAGACAGATTAGCTCCTGTTGTATGTACAGTATTATCTGTGTTGATTCACTGATGTTATAAAGAGTCTTTATTTGTTCAGTTATAGATTTGTAACATGTATTTTATTGAAACCAATCTTTGTGTGCAGTTAAAGGCTGGAGAAGAACTGGTTGTGTCTCCTGCACAGATGAGGAGGCACTGCACTTAGCATTTACAGTAAAGGTCTTGCTGCAGAACCCACTTTAAAACGTAAAGTACCTTTTACATGTGCTATCATGTAAAATAAATGTGAACTTTAACAAAACAATGATGCTGTCAGGGATCCTATTCCCTTTCCTGCCCAGGGCTTTTATTTTGTTAAGCTCCCCGGTTCTCCACACCCTCAGCTCATCTGGCTTCACCCTCATTAGTCTGATTGTTTTCACCTGTGCTCACCTCTCACCTTGGGGGCGGCATGATATCTCAGTGGGTAGGGCAGTCGTCTTCAAACCCAAGGGTAACCGGTTCGATTCCCAGACTCAACAAGCTAAAAATGCTGAGGTGTCCTTGGACAAGACACCGATACCCCGACCCTTGGCGCTTCACAGAGGCAGCCTGTCCACAAGGAATTTCCCCAAGGGGATCAATAAAGTATCTATTCTATTCTATTCTATTCTGTCACTATATAAACTGCTCCTTCGACTCACTACCATTGCCAGATTGTTAGACCCTGTCAAGTCTCCAGCGATTGAATTAACTTTGGATTACCGTATTGGACCCCGACCCGTTTCTGTACCTGGACCTGCCTTCAGCCCGAACCCCTGAACAAACCGTGAGTTTTGCCTGCCTGATCCTTGACCCCTAGCCTGCCTCTGGATTCCCGCTCTCTGCCTGTCTGCAAGAAAAATAAGCTCCCACACCGCACAGTCTGTCACTCGCCACTGTCTCACTCTACCCCTCCTCCTCAGATCCCGCCCGTACCGGTCCAAATCACCATAAGACTCAGCCCTCCTTCCTGACGCCCCTACTAACCCCCTATCTTAATAAAACACTTCAAATTGAGAGTTTTTGTGTCTGGCATTTTAATCGGGTTCCTGAACCATACCCAGCCTTACAGATGCTAGGAATTAAATTTTGGTATTATGACAATATTACCTGTAAGCTATGTTCATCTGCAGTGGCATTTTAAAATAATTAGCTTGAAACATGTTTGGGAGAAATCACACACTTTATATCGTCTTGTGATTTCTTATATAGTGATAGTAACAACGACAACAGCACGCAGCTGGAGTTTGTCCAAGCTGCTTGGTGAACCTCAACATCAATAAGTAAAGGTAGGCCTTTACTTACCCTTCAGTTAAATTATCACAGAGCATTTTAGAGAATGAGAAACCGGACCTTTTGATGCATGAAAGACCGATGTGTGATAGGAAATGTGTCACTGTCCAACAGCTGAAAACCAAAATGTCACTAGGAAGTATGGGTTTGTACAGCAGCAGACGGTAACACCATACAAGCCGATGTGACTCTCATGATGCGCTCTCATGCTCACTAATTCACTCATTCCTTCACTAAGAATCCTAATCTGTGTATCATCACCGACAAATGTACCAGTGTGCAATAATATTTTAATTGACAGTGAGATTGACACACCACATTTTCCACCCTATTAAAGCATAAGAAGCTCATTCAGAATTTGTTGAGTCACACGCTAACAGCCTAACAAGCAACTCAATGTTTCGACCTAACAAGACATAAGTCCGGTTGCCATGACTCAGCTTTCAGATAAACTCACCTGGATGACTGAGAATCTTTACAGAAGGTAAAACACGCATGGAGTGGCAGAGCACCATAGCCAATCTGAAAGTTAAATGTAATTCAGCAATAATCTGTTTTTTCTACTGTGGCATGTTGAAAACGTGGAAAAAGCCTATTTCTATCCTCCTTGCCAGAATATCTATTACAGTAAGTTTTCCTAGCTGTGGTACTGGAGGAGCCTTGTTGTCTATTGGTTTCCTGGCTGTTCCAGTTTTATTAAATGTTCCTTTAGGACTTTAGCCCATTAGTTTATGTCACTTTGGGGCATACTTTTTCATATATTTTGTAGATTTAAGTTAGATGACAAATATTTACTATTGAACTGACATGAGTGTGTTTCAAAGTCTGCATGCACGTGGACTCCTGTCAAACGTAACGTTGGTGCTCATGACTTCTTTAAAGGTGGAGCTTTGGCACAAAATAAGATGATCACATCCTACATCTGTACACTCTCTGTTCCGTGGGGAACTCGGATGTGACACATTTCTACCTTGCTGTGGAGGCAAACTTTCAGCAACCATGTTTTTCCTATAGACACTCATAATTTGCATATACTGTACTGTGGCATATTCGAACATTCTTCCCTTAAAGGTAAAAAAATGTGAATGTGCCTTTCTCTCCACCCTATTCCACCAAATCTGTTAAAAGAGATCAGCTATGGTGGATATTCTTACGGAAAAAGCTCCTCATCCTTACAATAATCTGATTTTCCTGCCACACTGCCCTTGCCCACATGGTTGCCAAGTAAACTAATCCTTGCGACTCTTTCATAATCTGTGGCCCACGGATAATGTGTCTGCTGTTACATAACAATGATTTTTTTTTTCTTCAAACCTGTTTTACTCCCTTGTAAAAAAAGTCTATTTTTACCTCTTTTCATGGAGATGTATTAATACACTCATTTTGTCTGCACAGTGTGGATTGTTTTCTAGAATACAGAAAAGACTAACTTAGTATTCACAAACCAATGCACTAATGAACATTCACAAAATTTTAGCTCTTATGATGTTGCTCTACTTTGATAGTAGAGCAAAACTCTGACTTTGTCCACTCTAAAATTCCTTTTAATCTGTCTCAGCTATTCCTCGGCTCTCATTCATACACAGTATTTGTATTCTTTAACGGTATGATGATTGATTCCTCTTTGATCCACATGGCATGATTATTCCCTACTGACGTAGCCAAGACTGCTTTGCAGTAAACATGAAGGAAATGCACAGGCCCTTGGTCAGAGAGCAGTGCTGTGTCAGTTCAAACCTGACCTCCTGATGTCCCAATTGTTCAATCAGTCTGCCAGTCAGAGCAGTACTTTCCTAATTCAATGACAGGAAACAGAACAGCGAGGCATTTTTCTCCTTCAATTCTCTTTCGCTCATCGCTCGTCTTTCCTTCTATTCCCAGAGAGAGTGTTTATTTATACAGTATGTTCTGCAGCTGCCAGATCTTCAATTTTTATTCTCACCTAGCTGAGGAAATGCTGTTTACACACATGTCTGATGTGTTACATTTGGGCCAGTCAGCTCGACAGACGCTCAGAATTACTAAATAAATGTCCACATCAGCTCCCCAAGATGTCAGATTGCATTATTTGTGCTCAGTGCTTTTATTAGCAGTGGCCGCTTCATACTCATTCTATACCCCGCTGAAACGTAAAAACATAAAAAAAATAATGTGTCTGTGTCTTGTTTGGTGCTGAGTAGATAGTGGGAAGTTAGTTTTTAGAGCTTTTTCACTAAAAACTGCTGAAAACTCTTCACTGAGAGTCATATGAACCCTTTCATGCAGATTGGAACGCTTTAAAATAAAATCCAGCTTCAACAGTGTAGCAGCAGTGCTACAAGTTTTAATTCTTTCTTGTATGTAAGCCGTAACTTAACTGGTTGGTGGAGGCATAGAACCATGAGGTTATGATTCTAGTTTTCCTTTCTAATATGTATTTGCTCTTGCATTAGTAGTATAGAGTATAAATATCTCCATAGATACGATCAAAGAGAAACATTTTTTGGATATTTTCTCATTTCTCTCTGTACAGAGCCAGCACTGAAACAGTATTGTACTAGTGAGCATTAACTCAATACAGATGAGGAGTTCAGAGTGAGCTGGGTAGGTTGACTTTCCTGCCTCTGATTACTGGTCCAGCTCCTCTTAAAGTGGATAGTGATCTAATCAGAAACTCACCCATGCAGCACCATACTCTAAATCTCTTTTTATACCTTTCTCACATCATCATTCTGTTTCAACATGCAACTCTTCAAACCTGTTTTTGCTCTCTGTGGGTGTTTTTCTCTCACCTTTTTATGTGTCGCCCATTAATTATGAATGAGACAGACATCTCTGAAGAGAGTCAGAGGAGCAGAGATGTTGTATGGCTAAAGGTAGCAGGATACACTGGGGATTGGGCAGCTCACTGAAGAGGAAATAGAGAAGAGGTCCTGCAGTGCTGCATATCCAAGTGTTCCTTTCCCTGCAAACTGGAGATGAGTGAAACACAGTTATGTGATAAACACACACACAAAAAAAAATTGGTGTAAACTACCAGTGCTCTTTTTAACTGCATTGTACATTAAATACAATAATTTGTTTTATGTGAATCTATAATAAGACAGAGTGTAGGGCTAGATTGGGAGAAGTGGGATCTCATTTCCATTTTTCCATGTATTCTCTGCTGCATTTGGTACTGACCATGACACACTTTAATGTGTGACATGGTTGCATGGCTGACAGAAAGAGATTAATGCATGGGCCTATTTAAGACTTTGTAATTACAGACAGAATAAAGGGAGAGAAACTAAACCAACATAGGGTATAACCCTCACAGTATCGTGGACATCAGTGATCAATTAAAAACTGAGCCTGCAACACATGTATCATAGAGAAATTGTATTATATATTAATGATGGTTGTATTAGTATTTTAGAAAGTACAGCTTGATAAGTACATCTATGAAAATGAAAATAAAAGAATATCACACAGGGAATTGTTGGTAAGACTTTTTTTTTAATTAGTAAAATTAGTAATTTTCATTTCTTAGTGAAAATCCTCATTAAACCACAAAACCTCCTATTCCATTCTTATTGTAAATGACCATGACTGTGAAATAACTTCTCACAGCTGTCAAGTTGAAACAGTGAAATTTTTATTAAGGATTCAAAACTCTAATATTTTAATAAAATGTGTCCTTTATGTAGGATTGACGCTATTTGAACTTTAGAGAATTACGTACAGTAGATAAGCTCCTAAAACTGTTGTGACCTATCCAAAAATCTCCAACATAATCCAGAGGGGTGGATCAAAGCTTTTTGTCATCCTTGTCACCCTATAATGATTTTTTCTTTCTCATGTAATTTCGTGGAAGTACTTATAAACATTTAATAGTAGACAATAGATCATCAGCTGATTTATGTACTAATGCAACATACACGGTGCATGTGGTTGAATTTAGGCAACAAAGACACTTTGGTTATTGTTAGAGAAAGATTGTAGTTTGGTTTTAAAGTAAATATACACATTGTGTCTGAAGTCACG
Organism: Ctenopoma multispine; assembly: GCA_034779795.1. Taxonomy (NCBI): domain Eukaryota; kingdom Metazoa; phylum Chordata; class Actinopteri; order Anabantiformes; family Anabantidae; genus Ctenopoma; species Ctenopoma multispine. The sequence goes on from JAUYWH010000013.1 coordinate 18,811,114, forward strand.
TTTATTTCCTTAGTCAGCCCGTAATTATCCTAAGGCTTAACCCAGTGCTGTCACCAAAACCATAAAAACAGCAACAACAACAACACAAAAACTGGATGTCGTATTGCAAGAACTAAATTAACACTAATTAAGATGTGTCATTTGTCACAGAAGATGTAATACTGTTACAATTAATGTATGTTCCCCACATTATCATATTTTTGGTTATAGTGTAGTTTGTATACAATAATAATGTTCATGAGACAGGATTGCACATCTGAGTTCACCCAAATTTGGCACACACCCAGCCGTCCACTACCTCATCATAGCCATCATAAACAAGTTTTATTCAAGCAGCAACACTACCACAGCTGGAAGCTCAGGCCAGTGTAATGTCACTGATGGTCACACAATTGTATTTGTTTTCTAGTTTTGGTTCTTTCCTTTCTTTCTGAACAGAGAGCAGGTAACAAGGCAGCAGTTTTCTCTGTGGGATTAATACAGTTTTTGGAATCTTGAAATCCTAAAGTGAGTCAACATAATTTTGCTTTAATGCTTCAGCTTTGAAAAAATGCTATAAATATATAGTGCTGTCTCAGTTGTTGAGGATTTTAGAATTTATTGAAGGGCCCTAAGCAAAGCTCTTCAGCAAAGAGGTCCCACTACGGTGGAAGAGGCTGCCTGCAGCCTCACTCTAAATATTCAAGATGGAACTGTTCTGCAGCTTCCTATGCAGTAAAATAAGAAAGCTATTCTTTCCCATCTGGCACTTATTGTCTGACGAAACTGAAACATTTCCTTTCATGGCACTTTGCTTTCAATGTCTTCTCCCTGACTGAACTATTTGCTGCTTTGTACTTCACTAGTAAGTCGCTCTGAATAAAAGCATCTGCCAAATGTGTAAATATAAATGCTATATTAGGTAATTACTTTTAATCTGCAAATGTACATGCTTTGAGTGTTTGCTTTGAATGTGGTATTTTCCTACTGCATACTGATTCATTTGAGACTCATTTTTGCACTTAAACATTTTCATTATTTTTTTATCCCATTTTTAATTGAGCAGACTGCATTTATTTTTGTGTGTCACTTCATCATTTCTATAGTATGCTTTGGCTTTGATTTTTCTAATCTCCAGCTCTGCATTAGTTTGGTGATTGTTTATTGCCAGTTCCTCCGTGATCGCTGATTAATTCCTCCTGATGACTCATATTTTCACATTTAGATGATTTCTCAACCCTGACTTGACATGTCAGTTGATTTTTAATGCTTAATATACTTTATTGGTTAAATTAGCTTTAGTTAATTATCTGGATTAATTAATTACTTGCTTTTTGCTAATTGTGACTTTGGCTTGTTTAATGGTTATTCTGCTTACAGATTATGTATTCTTACTTGCATTTGAAGTACAGTTGTATAGAAAAAGTCTGTTCTGTCCTGTTAGGGTTTTCAAAGAACAAATTCAGTTTATTTAGTTACCTTTATTCAAATAATTTCTAATAATAATGTATTGTCTTATCTTCTCTCTTATTGGTTGCTTTAAAGTGAGCTATTTTATATTTCTTGCTTCTTTCTTCCCCCTCTTGATTATGTCTTCTTGTAATGCATGCTGTAGACTGTGCTTTCAGCTTAAGTGCTATAATGTTTGCTATTGTCATTAACATAACCATTGTAGAAATATCTTGAAGCACTCGCTCAGCTTTCTGATGGGCTTTCTGAAGCTAGTCGGGGGTCAATAATAATAGTTACAGTGTATCTGTGTGGCATTAAATGATAATCAAAAAGTGCTGGCTGCTGTTAAAAGGTCAGTTATACAGTATGATATTAAAGTGATATAATAACCTATAGGTAGGTGTTACCACTGCAGAAAAACAAAGACAGGACAGAAGGTAAAACAGGGAAAGCCTTATTACATCCACATCTATTAACAGGTCAAACACATTTTGTTTTCGTGACGCTTTTTCTCATGGAATAATAAAATGTAGCTGGTAGCTGCTAGGTATGAAGCAGGCAGAACTCACAGTGTAGAAGGTGCTGGATGTTGAGAAGGATGTGAGCTGAACTTTACACCAAACAGATTACAGCGAAAGTGACATATACTACAGTAAGTATATATACTAACGCCTTTGACTCTAAACACAAAAACTTCTCTCAACTTTTCAGAAATAATTATTTATGGTGAATAAATTCTGTGTTGCCATCCCTCAAGATTATTACTAAATATTCAATCCAATTCAGTTCAATTCAGCTTATTCATATAGCACAAGATCACAACAAAATACATTTCAAGCCACTTTACAGTCAAAGATTTAAGACCTTACGGAATGTAACTATATATAGAATTATGCTGAAAACTCAACAATCCCACTTGAGCTGCACTAGGTGACAGAGGACAGGAAAAACTTCCTTCGGTGAAAGAAACCTCTCAGTGTGTGGTCATCTACCTCGACTGGTTGGGGTGATTGGAAAGAGGAGAGAGAAAAGAACAGCAGAAAACAAGAGAAGAAGAGCAACAACAATAAAAAGCAGTAGATATAAAGTCCGGGAAGGTTGCTAGTACCAGTAACTGCAACTGGCAGGACTTCTTGCCAGTGTTGTAAAAGTGTTAGCATACATGCAATTAAAGCTAGTGTCTCTGAGTTTTGCATCACATGATTAAAGGGGTATCGAAGAGCAGTCAACCTGTCTTTATGAGACCTGAGTCTTAAAAAGGGGATTTTCCTGTGTGTGTGTGTGTGTGTGTGTGTGTGTGTGTGTGTGTGTGTGTGTGTGTGTGTGTGGCCTGGAAGGGACTTATGAAAAATCAGAGGGTGCAGCACCCTCATTTCTAGATCCATCTCTTTTAATCAGTGCATTTCATTTCTGTTTTTTAAACATCATTTCACTTTTATGTTCATGCAAAAATTGATTTGTAATGATTCCTTCCAGTGCAGACAGGATCTTAAAAAGGCTAACTTGTTGGTGGAGTGTGTAGCGGAGTGGGTAGCGCTTAGCAGCAGGAGGTCACTGACTGCTTTCATGACTGCAGGGGGCGGGTTTTTAAGCTGCATTCAATTATTAACCACAGAGAAAGAATACTGAGGATTAAAATTTGAATCATATTCACTATTAAGTAACTGCTGCAGCAATGACAAGAATTTGTATCAATGGATAAGGCGCTGAATGGGTGACAAGACAAGCAGCCACAGTACATGTGTCCAGGTCAGCAGAATGCAGTCTTTAGAGTGATCAATAATCCATTCAGTTTAACAAGCTACATTTGAATACAGTTAGTAGTTCAGTGTCAAGTCTGTAGAATTAGAGATGATTGACAGATGTAATGTTTGTGTCTGTTTGAAAAAGAAGGCCCAAAAGCAAGTTTTAGAGATACTTTGGACATGGATCTACCTTGGGACTGAAGCTGGTGCCATCAAACTGGTGCCATATGTTCTTCCAACCTGGTGGGATTCATTGAGTTGTTTTGTGGGTGTGACGCTCAACAACAGGTGCCAGTGTGCATATTGTTTACACTGTTGTTGTAAAGCTGTTGAACCACGCTTGACATACTTTAGAGTCAAATTTTGCTGATTTATTTTATAGACATTCATGCAAAATAGAAATACTATTTTGCTTGTGACTGTGCAGCGTGAGATGATGGCTGAACTGATTTCTTCATACACCACTTTCTACAGGTGGTTCAAGTTATAACCAAACGCATCTTCACTTTCCTTTACTTTTCTTTGTCAACACATTTAAAATGAACCAGAGCTTTGTGATGTTGTAAGCATACACCTGCACCTTTCTGACAGACTTTCTGATTCCTAATGTGCCAGATGCACAACTTTATCAGTCTATCCTGCAGCCACTGTTGTTTTCGTGCTTATAGCTATTTCTGTATTTTGCACATTTTTGGCTTCCACATCCCACAGGCATAACATGTAAATAAATTACAAAATGCATCTGCAGTGAGTCTATATAAATTTATGCAGAGCTAATTCTCAATTGTGTTTCTATTTTGGGCAAGTTCAGCTTCAGTGTTAACATGCATCTTGCTTTGAAGTCATACTCAATGCTGTAGCAGGATGCCTTAGTAAGATATGATCCACCTCAGGTGAAAGGAATTACTTTGAGACCAGAAATAAAAAGCAATACAATACATAACAGTAGTTTCTGTATGGCAGTTGTACAGGAGAGAAAAGTCAACTCAACTCAACTCTGGACTTCATTTCTTACTCGAGCCGTAAAACTTTTTTTTCCATTTGTAAAAGGTGCACCTCATATAGTAGTTATACACAAGAGAGACCCATGCCAGGCCATCTTGTTCAGCATGCTTTTGTGAAGTATCTGAAGGCAAAGATCTTGTTAAATAAATATCCAACATTATGGCCTGCAGCAGCCCTGTGATAGACTGACGACCTGTTCAGGGAGTACACTAACTCGCACCCAGTGACCCTCACAACCCTTTATAGGAAAAAGTGGTTTTGGATAATGGATGGATGGATGGATGGCCTGCTGGTGACACCACTGACCAGGACCCCTGCACAAATACAATATGAATATCCAGGGTCAAATTGAGAACCCTCATAAATGGATGTTGTGGGAACATGTTCCAGTCTGTGTCAGGACGCACTCGATTGCGCAGGCTGGGACATGTTTCGGTGCAGCTCTGATCACATCAGTGTGTTTACAGAAGCGATTGTGGGATTCATCGGGAAACTAGCAGATGATACTGTACAGAAAACAACCATCAGTACGTTTCCCAATCAGAAGCCGTGGGTGGATAAAACCATCCGCGATGCTCTGAGATCTCGCACCGCTGCCTATAACACGGGACTTGCTTCGGGTGACATGAACTTGTACAAGGCTGCGTCATACAATGTCCGGAAAGCGGTGAAGGAGGCGAAGCAACGCTACGGAAGGAAACTAGCGTCACAGCTCCAACAGAGTGACTAGTGTCTAGGAGCCTGTGGCAGGGACTAAGAACAACAACGGACTATAAAGCAACAACATCTGGTATAACGAATGCGGACGTGTCTCTGGCAGACGAGCTGAACACGTTCTACTCTCACTTTGAGGCTGCTGCTAATGGTGCTATCGACCCAAAGTATCGATTGTATCGATACTACGTTGGTATCGTTATCAAATCGATACTAGCATGCTGGTATCGGTATATTCTGTCTTCTAGTTTCAGTGCATCCGTTACATCAGAAATTAAACTTCCCGGTACAAACGCCGCTCCTCTCACATCAACGTGACTCAGCGGCGCTGAGAAGACACATGCAAACTGTAGTGAATGATGGCACAGAGAAAGAGGATCATCTACCGTATTTTACAGTGATAGACGAGGACTTGGGTCTCCCGCATCTCCGTCATGAACGGTAAACAGCATGGCTTCACGTTAATAATAGTAGCGTCATTCACAAAACTCTGTGGAAGTACAACATGACAATATGTCGTGATTAAAAACGTGATCAGGATTACGGTTTAGTTGTATGCAAACGTAATAATTAGGAGACAGGGTTGGAAAAAACAAGAACAAGAGAACAGCAGCTACAAAATGAACAGAGAGAGGAGGAGGGAAGACCCCAGTTTTACAGAGACAGAGAACCACTGCTGGTTAATGCACCCCCGTCCTATCTCCCACTAGGAAAGTGTCACAACCATGAAACTTATACCACTAACCAACACCAGTCCTACAATTTCACTGTCAAAATTATTATTATTATTATTATTATTCAATTCTGGGACAAACAGAAACTGTATTTTAGGGGGGGGGGGCATTTTCTGGCATTCTGTCATTAAATGTACTCCTAGAGAAAAAAATAATTAGTAGCACCAATTGTGATTGTCTGTAGGTTCAAGAGAAATACGCTGGAGCCATATTCACTTAATGTAACACTGGTGTTTTTCTGTTTTGTGGGTTTGGTCGTGTTTAAAGTGATTTAATATGACGGGAATTTTACTTAAGCCTTGGTTCAAGACAACTGTCCTGGATATGGATGTTAATTCAATCCTGGTGTTTTTGTTTGTTAATATTTTTGTGCATTTGGTTGTTTTTACAGCAATTGTAATGTTTTTTAAGCATTTTAAACATTTCTAAAGCACTTTTGTGATTTTCCAGCAGGATTTTTTTTTATGTTGCATTTTCCAGCAGGCTGTCCTTATAAGGTAATAGTATCGGATCGGTGTCGTCGATACTGGCCCTGTATTTACTTGGCTCGATACCAAAACTTGCGGTATCGCACACCACTACAGCCCATCTCTAAGTAAGGATGGGTGGACATGTCTCAACCTCCCTCACTCTCAGCACTGGAGCCCCCCAGGGTTGTGTTCTGAGCCCCCTGCTGTACTCTTTGTACACGTATGACTGTGTGGCCAGTACCAGCTCCACTACCATCATTAAGTTTGCTGACAACATCGTCGTGGTGGGCCTGATCTCTGACAACAACGAGTCGGCCTACCTGAAGGAGATTAGGAATCTGGAGAACTGGTGACAGAGGAACAACCTCCTTCTAAATGTCAGTAAGACAAAGGAGTTGTTAGAGGACTACAGCACTAAGCAGAAAAGGAACTACCAGACCCCCGTCATCAACGAGAGCCCAGTGGAGAGAGTGAACAGCTTCAAATACCTCTGTGTTCACATCACGCAGGACCTGTCTGGTCCTGTCACATCAACAACGTGGTGAAAAAGGCCCGGTAGCGCCTCTACCACCTCAGGCACTTGAGATACTTCAGACTGCCCTCCAAGGTGCTCAGGAACTTTTCCTCCTGCACCATAGAGAGCATCCTGATGGGAAACATCTCAACCTGTTTTGGGAACAGCACCATGCAGGACAGACGAGCTCTATAGAGGGTGGTTTCAAATCTAAACCAATCTGTGTCTAAAAGAACAGTAAATGATAGATCTTAGAGTTTAGAAATAAATCGTAATTC
>JAUYWH010000013.1:18818104-18830179 GCA_034779795.1 Ctenopoma multispine
TGAATTGGCGCTATATAAATAAAGTTGAATTGAATTGAATTGAATTGAATTGAATTGAATTGAATTGAATTGAATTGGTGCAATCAGCTGAGCGCATCATCCGCACTGAGCTCCCTGACCTGCACTCGATCTACAGCAAGCCGTGCTGGTCCAAGGCCAGGGAGATTGTGAAAGACCTCAGCCACCCCAGTCAGGAAAGCGTTTTCACTCCCTGAAGGCCAACACAGAGCAACTGAGGAGTAGCTTCTTCCTGCAGGCGATACGGTCTCTCAACCAGATCAATGACTAACCCTCCCTGCATTTGAGATGCTGATGTTCTCATCTGTACACTCATGCACAGCTACACATACCCTGGACATTCATGGACATTGTGCATTGCACATTCTTGCACTTTACACATTGCAGATTGTGGACATTTAGGGACCATGGACATCTACACACACATGCACATTTGCACACTTCCTGGACATTCCCTTATTTCCATTTAAATTCATCTTTATATTTTCTTCTCATTGTATAGATTTTTCTTATTGACATATTTTACATATTTTTTGTTCTACTTATTTCTTTTTTTACAGTTTTTTATATTGTTAACTGTTTTTTATATTTTTAACCGTTTTCTATATTTTTAACAGTTTTTTTATATTTTAAGGTCATGGGCGGTCGTTTAAGCATTTCACTGCATATCGTACTGTGTATGACTGTGTATGTGACAAATAAAATTTGAATTTGAATTTGAACACAAGTGCTTAGTTTACAGCCCTCATCATTAAATTCCATATCACACCTACGATATGACATTCCTAGTTGGTCATCTCCCTTAATCCACACATTTCAGTCACTCAGTGGCTCATAAAAAAATATGAAACACTAAATGAAATATAGTATTCATAGTTATCTTTTCATTAGTGTGTAATCACTTAAATCTAAGACTTAATGCTTCTACAGTAGCCCAGAACAGAAACTGGTTTTAAAAAGAAAGAAGGAAAATATCTAAACTAACCTCATCACTTCACAGACTGCTACTTGATGAGGGCATAGGCGATGATATTGAAGCTGACAGCCACCGTAGACTCTCTCAAGCTTGGAAAGGGGTGGGCGGCATTGCTATGGCTGCGATCTGCAACCTTACAACTTGATGTCACTAAATCTTACACACTGCACCTTTAAGTCTGGAATATAAGCAACAATGCTTAATTTAGAGAAACAAAATGGGTCTTCCATTAAAGTAAATGCAAACTAAGTTAAAGATTTCTCAGCACCAAATTAAGAATTTCCACACAGCGTTCACTCTGTGGAAAAAACGCATTTTGATTTATTTGCTTGACAGTCCTCCAGCTGAATGAAATGGCAGAAAGGTATGAAACAAGGAACACATTTCACAAATTTTTGGGCTATTTTGGCTTTCCATACAACTGAAACTAAGCCAAACATAATCCAACATTCTGTGGAAAATGCTGCTTCAGCTTTTTCCAATATGACATTATCTGTCAATGAACTGGGATGGCCAATCATTTACAAATAACATTTGTAATATTAACACTAATCTTCCAGAGGTGCACTTTTCATAATTGCGTGATCCTGTCTGTGAGTATTACAGCCAGTACAGGTTTGGCACACACCACTGTGTCAGCCATGCACTGGCTGTCAGGATATTTGGAAATTTTACCTGCGGGCCACTCTGTGTGAATTCATTTTGCCACCTCCAATGTAAAAACCAGTTCATGCAGCAGCCATACATGTTCAAGCCATAACACCCCCACCACCATCTTTCACAGACAAAGTGCTTTGAATCTATTACAGTTCCTTCTCTGCTGCAGACAGTACTTTCTCATTCCTGTGATATAGGTTAATTTAGGTGTAATCTGTCTACAAAATCTTTTTTTCGAGAATTATGGTTGCTCTTTTGATTACTTTTTGATAAACTATAACCTGCCTAACCAGGAGTTTTCATCTAACAGTGTAGCCTCTGTATTCCTCCAGAGTTTGTTTCTGGTCTGTTGTCCACATGTTTAACATTTTTCTTCATTACAAAGAGAATTCTTCTGTAATTAGCTGTGTGTCTTCCTTGGTCTTCCATTTCCTTTGCTATTCATAAGCTCACCAGAGCTCTGTTTCTTCTTAATTATGAAAGAGGCTTTACCTCTTTCAATTAAATACAGTCATACACAGAGCTGCCTGCTGGAGGCTCTAGTAATGCAGGGGTCCATAGATCAATGACAATATATCGGAGTATTACAGCAACAAAACAGTGTTCAATGAATCAAATAGGGAAGATGAAAGACATGCAAACTGTCATTGTTAGCCTACATTGAAACAATTAATCAACATGGGAACTGCATGTAGTCACAGGACACAAACTTTTCCATTTTAATGTTTGTTAAAGATTGTGAACTTTATTTGTGCTACAGCACCAGTAATTGAAAGTCTGTCTGCACAGACAGGCAGTTCAAAATGAGTGCACTCTGCATTATTGATGCACTCTGCTAGATTGTCGTCAGTAGCTGTGGCCATTATCACTGTTGGAGATGCCTCTTGCTGTAATGCAGGAGATGATGCACGCAGACGTTGATTTCAGTTGACACATGCAGCGCTGCAGCACCAAACTGGCAAGCGTCCAAGCAGCTTCTGTGTCATCTACTGCTGAGATGCAGGAAATAAAACAGCTTGAGCAGAAAAGTGGTCACACACTGTAACCCACAAAGAGGTTTAGATTTGCAACTTAATGTTTTTTATGGTTGTAAGGGGAACCAAGTTTTAGCAAGTGTGGTCGTCTTGTCGTAGGCCTAGAGAGTCCAAATCCTCATTTTCAGCACCTTACCTCTATATCCAGATCCAGAAAGTTGTAAACCTGTTGTCAAAGTTGTAAACCTGTTGTCAACCAAAACGACATTCCAGGGTTTACACAACTAGATCAAAGCTGCTATTTACACTTCAAGCATTAGAGAAAATCCGGGTCAATTGCAAATCCATTCTAATCTTAGGATGATCTGGCAGCTAGTTGAGGGTTGTGTTGTCCTAGAATCCAGGTTGTCACAGACAGTCCCTTGGTAAATACTAAAGTGTGAATGCATCTCATTGGACTGATGAGGCAGATGGAAACAGTGATGCCTAATATAGGTTCTGCGACACATTTAAGTGCCACTTGAATTGAATTAGCCTGTTTGGTAAACTGGTGTCACTGTATACTGATTGTTGGTTGAAGGTGTTTTACACAGTGCATTAAAAAAACAATAAAATCCTCACAATGCAATAAAAAAAAATCTTTTTGAAAAAAAAAGATTTTCTTTTTTGCAAAAGAAAATCTGCATCACTATCACTGAAGCTTGTTTGTAGTTTAGACAATGTGTTGGACAGTGGAACAACACCAGCAGATGACATGGCCAGATGACCGAACTTCTCATCCTATCTCTAAGGGAGAGTCCAGCCACCCTGCAGAGAAAACTCATTTCAGCCGCTCGTAATCACAATCTTGCTCTAGGAACGTAGATCGACTAGTAAATCGAAAGCCTCGCCTTTTGGCTCAGCTCTCTCTTCACCACGACGTATCGGATGAAGCCAACAAAACCACACTATCTGCAAAAAGCAGAAATGAGATTCTGAGGTCACCAAACAGGACCCCCTTCGACCCTTGGCTGCGCCTAGAAATTCTGTACATAAAACTTGTGAACAGAATCAGTGACAAAGGGCAACCCACAACATCCAGAGCTTTATGGAACCCAGAGTAGACCTCATCCATCCCAGGGGCCCCGGCACCTCAGAGCTTCTTAACTACCTCGGTAACCTCAGTCCCCGATATGGACGGGCCGGCCCCAGAGTCCTACTGGTCAACCAGACCCGATAGGACTCCTTCTTCAGCTTGACAGCCTGACAGAGGTGTCCACCACCGGGTACAGAGATTGCCTTCGCACTGCTGCTTCGGCAATGGAGGCCCGGAACATGGTCCATTCAGACTCAATGTCCCCCGCCGTTGTCGAAGGCCCAGCCACCAGGCACTCACCAGTGAGCCCCTACCCCGGGCCTGGCTCCAGGGTGGGGCCCCAGGTACCCTTTCCCGGGCAAGGAAAACACTGCGCCTTGTCTTCTAAGGTAGAACTGGGTGTCATCTGTGTAGCAGTGGAAGTTGATATTATGTTTATGGAAGATATTGCCAAGAGGTAGGAGGTAAATGAAGAAGAAGAAGACGAGGGGCCTCGGACAGAGCCCTGGCGAACATCTGAAGCGACAGCGGTAAATTGGGAAGGGAAAGTTTTGAGTTGAATGAACTGATTGTGGCCTGAGAGGTAAGATTTAAATCAGTCAAGTGAAGTGTGGATGATGCCAATGGAAGATAATCTGTTCAGGACAGTGGTATGACAGATAGTGTCAAGGGGAGCACTCAGGTCAAGGAGGCTGAGAATAGAGATTAAACCAGAATCAGCTGCCAAGAGGAGGTTGTTGTAATTTTGAGGAGTGCTGTCTGTGAAGATTCTCATTCATCCAGGTGAAGGTTGAGTCATGGCAACTGGACTTCTTTCTTTAAGGTAGAGACGTTTCATTCTGCATCCAGAGAACTTTTTCAATCTGAGGTAAGTTGGCTAGTGACCACAAATGTATTGGTTTCACCTTAAATGGGCTCGTTAAGTGAAACAAAGGCAGGGTATGGGAGTGGGTAGATGTAACAGCCCCTATTAAGTTTGTTGTTCAGTGTTGGCCAACCTCGTGGACGTCTGAATCGGGCCTGATTTTCCTGGAGATGGATGAAAGGGCAGCATGGTAGGTTGAAAATAAGTTGTGTCTGAGGCCTCCACCTCTGTTGAGTGAGGGGTTGCTTATTTGCACATGCAAAGCTTCCCTCACTTCTCTCTCAAACCACTTGTCTTCTCTATCCAGTATTTGTACATTTTGGTCCATAAATGAGTGTCCTTTGTCCTTCAGATGAAGGTACACAGCTGATTCAGGCATTGAGGTGTTACTCCCTCTGTGCTGGGCCGTCCTCCTGTGTTTGGTTTCTCCAATGTACAGCTTAGAACACTCTTCACTTTGATGAGTGCTGTTTCTGTGTTTTGGAGTGGAAGGAAACCAGAAACCATCTGTTCATACAGATTGTTATGTGAATGAGTCTACTAAAATTATATTCAAAATTATTTTTTTATTTTTAATTCACTAAGCAATAATCCAGTTCTTTTTCAGCTTAGCCTAGGTACAATGATGTTGTCTCTGGTTCAAGAGTGGTTTTAGGAATGCAACAGTTTTAGCCTGTTTCCCGAAGTGTGGTGGGTCTTGATGCACTGACTCCAGCCTCAATCCACTCCTTCTGCAGATCTCCCAAGTTCTTGAAATAGTTTTGCTTGACAATCTCCTTAAAGCTGCAGTCATCCCTGTTGCTTGTTGATTTTCCTACCCACCAATATATTCAATACAGCACTGTGCAAATAGCCAGCCCTTTCAGCAGTGAACTTCAGCTGCTTACTATCTTTGTGGAGAGTGTTCATGATCGTCTTCTGCACAGCTGTACAGTCAGCAGTCTTCCCCCTGATTGGGGATTTGCGTGTACTGAAGTAGACAGAGAAATACATGGTATTATATACCTACATACCTATATACTGTATGAACAGTAATTTAAACAAATTAAATATTGTAATATGTTGAGATACTGAATGATTTCCATGAGCTTTAAGCCATAAGTATCAAAAACTAAAAAAAACAAGCTATTTCACTTTCTGTTTAATTAATGTAGAATATATCATTGTTTCACTGCTTAATTATGGAAAAAATTTACTTTTTCACAAGATTCAACTTTTTTTCAAGTACTAATATATCACTTATCCTTTTATCAGGGTTTCATCCAAACTCACAGTTGGGAGCAGATCTTATTTTTAGAAAACTTTGTTTTAAAAAACAGAGCCACAGGGCTGTTTTAAGATCCCAGACCTTGTCTTATGTATTTTTAGAAACTACTTTTAACAAATGAAGAAACATATACACACACACACATAGTAGCAGTTGCTGCTGTGTTTGATTTAGTGTGTCTTTGCATGCGTCATCTGTATTTTATCTGAAAATACATGGCCAACTTCTCTGAGATCTAAAAGGTTCACAAATTGTTGACTCAAATACTAAGCATCTTAAGATGCTGATTTCGGTCAGATACTTAACGTTTACCTACAGTAAATGTTCATTAAATACATATATGTATAAATTACAGTTTTATACTACTTAGTATCATAAACCTTATTTTTCAAGGGTGGTGTTATTTAAAAAAATTAATTAATAAGACACAATTACTGATAAAACATGAATTGAAGAATAACTCCAAGAACATGATTTCTGAAAATGTATCACTGTGTTGAATTTCCAGAACCTAAGGTTCAGTTGCAGTTCTAAAGTGGTCACAAAGTGGATCATTTAAACTTTTATAAGTTTTTTTTCATGTACTAGTAAATCATTCTCCTTTTATCAGGGTTTCATCCAAAGTCACAGTTAGAAGCAGGTCTTATTTTTAGAATGCTTTGTCAGCACAGATCCATGTGGCTGTTTTAAGATCCCAGACCATGTCTAATATTTTTAGAAACTGTTTCAAACAAATGAACACACACACACATACAGACACACACGTTCAGTTTTCAGGTCACTATCACATTTTATTATGTAATGCATGGCCAGGTTTCTGTGAGATCTAAAAGCTTCACAAATGGAAATGACTGAGGCTTTTTACCAAATGAAACTACTCTACATGTGTATCTTGTCATAAGCTCGATGCTGAGAGTCAGACAGGCTCTGAAAGTAAAAAAACTATTAAAAGACAAATTAGAGCAATGTAGATTTCAATACCACATGAAAGTGCCTTTATAATACTAGTCTTCTGTATGTTATAAGTAAATTACATCACCACTCACACTGAGGATAAAACTGTGAAGTGCTGTAGTTGAATTATTCTGATGTTTGTCTGTTTTTTCATATGTGCACAAGTGTATTTAACTAAATGTGCCAGTTATAAGAAATGGGAGTTATTCAAGGAGCAGTTCTGCAGGAACTTACATATACATCTCGTCAGCCTGTCATCACACACACACACACACACACACACACACACACACACAGTAAATGTAAATTATAAATTGCATTTTTGTCCATTAGAGAAAGATCCTGAAACACAGCCGTGTACCATCTGTGAATCTCGCTCCGTAAAGCTAGAGGATCAAAGCGTTTTGGAAAAGTGCCAAGATGAGTTATGATATGTGTTTGTGCTGAAGTGAGCTTCTTGTTCTGTCTAATTCTAAACAAGCCCACAGAAAACTGTACTTTAAGGAGTGGGCCTAGAATGAACAAACCAACCAATCAAACCAATTTGAACACTACCAGAATGCAGGGAAATAACAATAATATTTGCTGTCTTACATGTAGCCATGAAATCTAGTTTTACATTCTTAATAGCACAATTACATTTAATTTCTAAATATATATAGTCATATAGTATATGTCAAGTAATCTTATTAATTAACATACACATACATACATATATATATATATATTTGAAAATGAAATGGTAGCTGACAGAAAGTCAAGCTTTATGAAAGGAGGTGTTGGGCGCAGGAGGTATTAAAATGGTTGCAACCTCACCACTAGATGCTGCTAAATCATACACACTGCCCCTTGAAAGTTTTTTACCTCTTACCTTACCAGACTGCTGTTCAACCTCCTGTAAAAGATGTATGTGTAATATGTATATGTTGTTTGTGGCAGTAGATTATTATGACCAACAGTTCCCTTTTATAGTGGGAATCTTTAACAGGCGAAGTAAGCAAAAGAAAAAGCAAGGTGATGTACTGATAGAGAAAGAAAGTTGGTGTTAGGAGGAGGTTGAGATGGACAGATGGGTAACAAAAGTTAAGATTTTCCCACAGGAGGCTGATGCATAATACCACAGTGAAAAGCTTTTTATCCATGACTGTACCATAACATTAACCACGTGTTTTGTATAATAATGATAGAACTCTTCTAATGTTGAGTACTATTTAAGCCAAACCATGCTATTACCATGCTAAACCTAACCAAGTAGTTTTTGCGCCCGACAGTTCTTTAATCTCAACCCTGTGTTTATAATTGTTTCTGTGGCCAGTACAGCAGACATCATCAGCTTGTTATTTTTAGATATGCTGATACGGGTCATGTGAGAGGATAGGGAGAAATGACATGTATGGTTGTTACATTGGAGGACAGGTTGGACCACACCCTGACCACTTCTGTGTTAAAATGTTTTTGTTAGTTAACATATTTGCAGGCAGCAGAACCATGTCTACTCATGTCATATAGGAAAAGCATTCAGGACAGATGCATGACATTGTAAAATGATCTCCATCTGAGCAGGAGCTGAACAATTACCCGGATGAGTATGACATCTGGGGTGACCTGGTTAAGATGGAGCCATCACAACCAAGACATGATGAGTAAAACATAAACAACAAACCTAGAAAGAAGATTTTCCAAACAATTAAAAGAATGTTTTTATGAAGTTCCAGTAACCAGAAATGAATAATGCAACCCAAACTTCCAAAAGTCCCTCAGGCAGTATCCTCTTTTTCTCCGAGCTATGGAAACATCATTTTTTCTGACAGCCAGAGGCAAGCTTACCATTAGGCAAAAGTAGGTGAAGGCTCTCAGATAGGCAGAGACAGGGGGAAATATTCATTTTCAGTTAATTAAAAAGAAAATTATGAAACTAATAAAAAACACACTAGTAATGCTTGTAAAATATTTAGCTCACATGTATTATGAACAACAGAAAAAATTAGTAATGTATTTCCACCAGGTTCTGTCTCAGAATGCAAACCCACCAGGCAGAAAACATCTCTCCCTGCAAAGAGGAACAGATGGAGAGGACGTCTTAAACCATCTACGGGGATATGCAACTATTACACAAGACTGAGATGACCTCATTGCCAGTTGCAAAGTGACAACACAGTGTTTGACCTGAATTTAGGCAAACAAATATCTCACTTTGTCTAAACACAGAGCAGGTTTCTTCTCAGAGTCACAATCAATCATTTATGCAGCAGAAATAGATACAGAAGTAGACCTAACGCTACTTGGATGAATTAACATGTGTTAACACGGCTTCCAAACCTAAGCTTGACAGCATTATATGGTGAAGAAAAAATAACAAAAGGGCTTTAAAGAAGTAGGCTGTCTGGTCAGGTCCAGGTGAAGACAGATTTTTATTTGGAAATGTGTCACATTGTAGCTCATGTCCATAGGTTTTAGTTTGGTTCTTCTGTGGTTCTTTTTCTTCCTCCCAGCCATGACATTGGTGTCCCGCCCTCTGACCCATTCACCTGTTCATCTCCTCGTGCTTATGTGTATATTAGATCTGAATTTTAGACCATTTTCCAATATTCTTTGCCTATTGTTGACTGCTCTATGAAATGGTTTTACCTCATGGTGTCCATGTCTAATTACCGGATCTAAATTGATCCCTATAGAAAAAGTATTCTGATTAAAATGTTAGCTTTCTGTATATGACATGTATACTGTAGAGGGTCTCACTAAGTTGCTTTCATAGACAAGCATGTATCAGAGCCTTTGGTGGATGCTCGTTTTAATGATACCCTCACTTGGTTACCAGTCACCCTGGTTAATGAGGAGTCATCCATTCATGCCTTTGTCACATTTTTTATTTATTTTTATTTATTCTTCATTCAAAGATCAAAATAACACTTCATCAGCTAGAGTATATACAGTATGTTTTGTGTATTGCTCTCCACAGTTTCAACATTTGGTTGACAAAAATGTGAAAATGCTTCTTTTTTTGCCATTCTCTCTTTCTCTAGCAGACATTCCATGTGTAAAAGTGCTTTAAAGTGAGAAGTACCAGTGGTTAAACCCTGGAGTAGATTATTTTTATTTCAATAAAATGTATACATATTCATAAGAAGAATTCTAAAGAAACACTATTAGTCATTATGAATTTTATTTATGTTGCAGTTTGTGAGGTTAACCTCTAAGATATTGTACACCTATTTAAAGCAGGGATGTTGAGTACATTAGAACATGACATGAAATTGACAAACAACTAAGCACATAGTTGTGGTTGGTTGAGTATTAACAGTATAACTGAGCAATGCTGCTTGCAAGTGGCCATTTGAGTCATTGCAGAATCCTGCTCTACTCTGCTTTCTATTCATATACATGTCCTACACAAGTGAGGAGTTATGGTAGAACATGCACATGCATGAGACAAAGGGTGTTAAAGCCATGTAATCCATCAGGATAGATTACATACATCATTTGAGGAATATTGTCATTAGAATAATGTATGTGGTGAACAACATCAAAAAATTGGCAGATATGACAATATGCTTTTATAAGCCTGGGAAAGAGCTGGTGAACAAGAAAACTACTGACACGCAGGAATAGCTTGAAGGGAATTAAAAGTGTTTGCTTCATAATCTTTTATTAATTACATATTAACGTCACATCACATTGGTACTATCTGTATTTAGTTCCTGTTTACCATGATCATATTTGGCCCTAGGGGGTCATTTAGTTGGAGCTTAACATTGTTATGTGATACATTTGAGCACTATAATACAGAGGACGGGTGTTAATTATACTTTAGAACTACAGTGAAACCTTGCCTAGCACAGTTTTAAATGCATCAACTGGTTGGAAAGAGTTCAGTACAGTAAAACATTATTATCAAGGTTTGTTTTAAATCTTAGGACAAAAGTATAGAAAGTGTAGGTCTGGAGAATCTCATCTTCTCATTTTTTACTTTTAATTAGCTTTCAGTCTCATTGCCATTTCTCATTTTCCAATCCATGTCTTAAATAAGTGAAGCTATTCACTATAGGATCAATATCTTGGTATCTTTTCATTCCTCATGTAAGCCCTGACCGACTCATCAGATCAGGGCTCTTTGGAAGTTCTTTATGACTCTAGCTATATGTTTGGACTTGTTTTCACGCTGCAAATTTAATCTAAGGAACTTGGAGACCTGCCTTTGTGATGGTTAAATCTGCAGTTCCTAAAACTTCACAGTATTCTAAATACATGCAGTCTTTGGTTTGCCAACTATTTAAAAACCAAAACTCTAAGTTATTCCTAAAGAGAGGGGGCGTCTCTTTATGTTGATTTAATTAATTTATGTCATTTGATTTTATTTGATTTAAAGCATAATTAGTGGTGACTGAGGTTTTATGTTTTGCCCTTCAACCAGTAGATGGCAGCAACACCTGTGACGTGCTGCTCATCTTTTGCAATTACACAGAAGAAGACGTTTCCGGCGCAGCAGCTAGGCATCATCATGCCTACAGCTGTGATTATGGAGGAAAATTTTGATAAATTATTAGAGCAGTGTGAAGCTCAAGAGCTTGAGGTAAGCATTGAATTACGAATTTTGTGTTTTTTGTGCCAAAAATAAATGTGTTACATGTCTTCTGCTCTTGGAGCTTTGGTAGTTGTGTTTCTCATACCCAGTTAGCTAGCTTATGGCAAGTCAAGGCTAACGCTATGGCTAAGACACTGTCTTGCTTGAGGCTTATTGTACTTTAAGGCAGTGTTAAATTAGCTTACGCCACACGTTTGCTCCTAAAGGAACATGTTCTAAAAACATTTAAAATCTACAACTTTAGTGTAGTTCAATTAAAATTAAACGTAACGTTAAGCGCTAAGTGGAAGGTTTAGCCAGCAATGCTGTGGGCTACTGCCACTTAGTGGGTAACAACCTAGCTAGCTAGTCAGATATTTCGTAGTAAACATCAGTTAACTACAGCTAAAACCACAGTGTTGTTTTATTTAGGATGGTATGGTGTTAACAGTGAATGTCGGGTTAACTGTGTGGCGTCGTGCGATCACAGGACTTACCAAAATAGACAGAGATTAAAGGGAACAATGCTATATCATTAGTCGAAGCTAATAGAATATACAGTGCCTTGCGAAAGTATCTGCCCCCCTTGAACTTTTCCACATTTTGTCACATTACAGCCACAAACATGAATCAATTGTATTGGAATTCCAGGTGAAAGACCAATACAAAGTGGTGTACACGTGAGAAGTGGAACGAAAGTCATACATGATGCCAAATATTTTTTACAA
>JAUYWH010000013.1:18831124-18851620 GCA_034779795.1 Ctenopoma multispine
ATTCATGTTTGTGGCTGTAATGTGACAAAATGTGGAAAAGTTCAAGGGGGCCGGATACTTTCGCAAGGCACTGTATGAAGGCTAATACCAGATGTTAGGGCCACAATCTGTAGCAAACATTTTACTAATATTTAGCTATGTTAGACAGTTATATGGTTTGCTTAAGGATAAGCACCGAGCTTCAGTGTCACACTTGAATTTCTTTTTAACAGGCTCCAGGAGGAATTGCAACACCTCAGGTCTACGCTCAGCTGCTGGCGCTGTATTTACTTCATAATGACATGTAAGACAACTCTGTATCTGTCTTTAGTAGCAGAAATGTTTTCCTAATGAGTGTGTGTTGCGGTATGGTCTTATTTGTAGCTTTGAGATTAAGTAAGAAACAACTGCAAACATTTAAAAACTAACTTGGCGAACAGGAAACACACATGTGCTATGACTGCTTCAAGCAGCAACATACATTTTTTACAAAGTAAAAAACTGTTGTAAAATCATACAGTCATCTGCAACTATATAAGCTCAAATCCCACAGAAAGCCATAAACACTTTGCTCTTATGATTGAAATAACATTACTCCCTGTATCCTGGAGCAAAAGCTTAAAATAAATCAATGTATTTACAAATAATACATTTGGTTTGTAAATTCATGTGTAGCAGAAATCACTTGCAGCTTTATTCTGTGTTTTGACTAACTTGTTGTTGTGGTTCAAACAGGAACAATGCCAGATATTTATGGAAGAGGATTCCTCAGTCAGTAAAATCGGTAAGCATGCTAAAACAGTGGTTCTCAAACTTTTTACACAAGGTACCACCTCAAAAAATATTTTTGGTACTCCAAGTACCAAATTATGACCAGAGGCAGGTAGTAATGAGTTACTCCATTACATTTACTTAAGCAGCTTTTTCTTCTAAATGTACTTCTAGGAGTAATTTTACTGCACCATATGTTTTACTTTTACTTGGGTAGTTTTGTGAGGAAGAAACGTTACTCTTACTCGATTGTTTACTTCTTTTTTTTTTTTTTTTACCATTTATTCTACATTAGTCTCACCAATCAGTCACCACAACAATAACACATGACTCTGTTTCACCACCGGTAATAAGGTTGCTACATTGATTGAAGTTGGTTCTCACTGACAGACAGCTGTACAGCTCTGTGAAAGTGCGCACACTACACCCGTGAGATCACCTGCTAGCTCACTCTGGATTCAGAAATAAATTTGATTTAAAATTACATGGTGATCAACCAATTCAGCTACATCTGTGAATAACTTTCTGTCCATGTGACTGTGCGTAAAAACAGCCTGAGATGTCAAACAGGTGAAGTGTGCGTACACAGCTGCACAGGTGTCTGCGTGTTGACAGGAAACAACAACGTTATTACCGACCTGCGTTATGTCTGCTCATGTGTCTAAATTAAACATCCCCAACAAAACTGGACATGGTTCTAATTTATGACAAACATTCAGATACAACATTTAAGCTTCATCACGTGAATGAAAACACTGTCAGTTTGGGCAAAGGCTTGTAATTCGGGATGTGGTGTTGTGACTGGAATGCTGTTAATATTTATGGAGATGTAAAGTGTATAAAACTGTCTAGTATGTGGAAACAGTTCACCTGTAAACCAGGACGAGTACGCACTGGGCTTCAAAGCGACTGTATGACAGAATTATTAATCCGATTTATTAACTGACAGATTTCAGCTGTGAGGCTGTTTTGTGGATTTATTTGAGAGGAACACACTGGAAAAACTCATTATTCAACAGACCTCAGACTAGATTTCAACAATGTCTGTGAATGAAGCGGTTTCTGTCTCTGTGACCGTGTGTAAAACAGCCTGAGAGATTGGGATGCAGTGTTGTGACTAATGCTGTTAGTAATGTTTATGGAGATGTAAAAAAAATGAGTGTCAAAGTTTGACATTGTCCAGTAAGCAGAGAAAGTTCACCTGTAAACTATAGTAGTATTATGTCTTTAATGTTTTTATTGAATTTTCGTCAGAAATTCTCAGATGTAGTTGTGTACCACTAGAGGGAGCCTGCGTACTGTACCATAGTTTGGGAACCACTGCGCTAAAACATATACAGACTCTGCCAAGAAAGCACTGCTGAAACCATTCCCTCCAAAAGTACTGGAACAGCAAGGACAATTCTTTTTGTTCCCTTAAAATCTAGGTCATCTGATTCAAAAGGTGCTGTTTTCTATGTTTAATGTATTTACATGTAAATATCAAGAAATAAAAGCTAAAATTCTTCCATCTCATATTCATCTTAAACCCTAGATGTCTACCGCATACACATAAGTGATTTGTTCTTGCTGTTCCAATACCTTTGGAGGGGACTGAATGTCTTCTTTCATTTGCTCATGCTGCTTTCATGTTTATTTCCCATATTTTACATGTTTTATATTTACCTTTTTTAACTTAAACTTAAAAATCTGAACTCGTCACGTGTAAAATGAAATTCAGAGAACTTTGAAAAGCCTGAAGTCTAAAGTTCTGCACTACATTTCACCTCTCCACAACCACCCCTGCCTGCTACAGAATCACAGCTCTACATCATTATTTGCTGGCAATTCATAACAATAGGTTGTTGTGTACAGGCAAACCCTGAATTAACAGCTATTTGGGCTGTTGGCCAGCGCATTTGGCAGCGAGACTTTCCAGGGATCTACACGGCCATTGCAGCTTACCAGTGGACAGAGACCATTCTTCCAGTCATGGAGGCCCTTCGAGGTAAAAAAAAAAACTTTTTACTTTTGCACACTACCAGTCAAAAGTTTGGAACACAGGAAATGCCATGTTTTCATAAAAACATTCATGTCATCAGCATAGTTATCATTCTAAGACGGTTTCTAATGATCCCTTCTCCTTTTTAATGTGACAGTAGGACATGTAAGACATGTACATTTAGTTAGTACATTTATTAATATATTATTAAAAACTGTACTGTAGCTACTGTACAATAGTCATTTACAATTTTTACATTATCTACACTGTATTTCTGATCTGTTTCACATAAAATATGCATTTCTATGTGTCCAAACATTTGACTGGTAGTGTATATCATAAAGCCTTTCAGATTGATCTAATCTACAAATATTGTTTATATGCTTTATGCATATGGCTCTGTGGAAATTCTCTGTATTTAAATTTTTTCTGCAAGACCCAAAATTAGAGCCAGCAGGGGACCCCAGTTGAGCACATTTAGCTTGGTTATTGTTACATTTGATGTAACCAAGCAAAAGTGAAATAAAACATAGTTAAAACAATTAAAAGAGCAAATTTGACAGTTTAAGATTTCAGTGTCCAGCATGACATATGTATGAGTGTACAGATGGCTGCAACACGGTAGGCAGAATAAGAAATCTGTTTACATGGTCACATTTGTGATACAGATATTTCTAAATATTTAAATATTGCTGTTGTGTCTTGCTTTCATGCATCATAAGACTAATTTTGAGTAACAACACTATTTTATATTATTGCCCTCATGTCTCATGCAAGTGTTTGGGTATTTGTACCATGTGATAGTTCCCTTGTGCAACAGTTTAAGAATAGCTTCTCCCTCATGTTTACAATACTTCATGTTGATCTGCCATGGATGCTGATGTACAGTATTTCATAAGACGTTTGGGCAGCCATGGATGATTATTTCTTGAGGATGTATGGGAATAAAACTCCTTATAATCTAAATTCACCTAATGTACATTTTAACAAGATTGTCCTCTTGCAAGGAGTAAAACAATTTGGTGTCTATTCAAACAACTGGTGTATTGCAAGGAAATGGAAAGTCCCAACAGCTGATTTGCCTTACACTTGCTTTAATCATTCATTTCTAAAATTAGAAAAGGTACACCAAATTAATGATAAATTACCAGAGCTGTGAAAGGTGAGGTCTTTTCAAAAACATTAAAAGTATTAGATTTCTGAATGACTCAACAAAAGAAAGTAGACCTTTTACATTTGAAAAGCATTTAATAGAAAATATTTTATCAAAGTAAGACTTGACTTGATTGATTTAAAATTGAATTAATCATCAAAGCTGCTCATAGACTTTAATTTCAACAGTATATGGCATTCAGAAAAAACAACTGAGTTACTGAATGTTAACATCAACATGTTTACCATTCAGACTGAGCACTGTTTCTCAGGTGTATCTCCTTTGAACAAGTCACATGGATCCTGTTTGTCTCTGCTCAGTCTACTTCTTCTGTCACTGTTAGAAGGGACACAGTGCTCACTGGGACATGTGACACATGCTACATTACTTAGGAGGAGCCATTTCTGTCAAAAGATCCCAGGCCAGCAAGCAGCCAGGAATGTGGGTTATGGTTGGTCAAAAGGATCGGGTATCACCAGCTGTGAGGGGCTGCTATAAAGGACAGTGCTGTTAGCTCTCAGCCAGAACAGATATCAACATTTTACAAGTAGCAGCTAATGCTAAGGAGAAGTTCTGTGAGTCTGCACTCCATTTTAGTAACTTTTTGAAACCAACAAACAGATTGAACAGACAACAGATTTCAGTTTTCTGTTTTTGGAAATTTGGAAACTTATTAGTTGGACTATAGTCAGGGACTTTTCCATAATGGACGTCCAGAGGACAGGATCTATGGTTCGGCCCCCCAGCCCAATGGATAGTCTCGAAAAGCAACTGAGCTGTCCCATCTGCCTGGACATGTTTACCAAACCTGTGGTCATCCTGCCGTGCCAGCACAACTTGTGCCGTAGTTGTGCCAGTGATCTCTATGACTCACGCAACCCATACCGCTTTTCTGGTGGTGTCTTTCGCTGTCCTACCTGCCGATTTGAGGTTGTGCTTGACCGCCACGGCGTGCATGGTCTGCAGCGTAATCTTCTGGTAGAAAATATCATTGACCTCTATAAGCAGCAGCAAGAAGGCAGTGGAAGTGGAAGTACAGAAACCACGCTGAAGCCTAAAGAATCCAATGAACCAAAGTGCCAAGAACACGAGGATGAGAAAATCAACATTTATTGTGTGACCTGCCAAATGCCCACCTGCTCCATGTGCAAAGTGTTTGGTCAACACAAGGACTGTGAGGTGGCACCTTTAGCAAGTGTTTACCAGGCCCAGAAAGGAGAATTGAGTAATGCTATAGATACCCTTGTGGCCAGTAATGGCCGCCTACAGGCCCTGCTCAACCAGATGGAAGATGCCTGTCGTGCGGTACAGGAGAATTCTCAGCGTGCTAAGCAAGGGTTAGCTGAACGCTTTGACCTGTTATATGCTGTCCTTGAAGAGCGCAAGACTATCCTACTAGAGCAGATTGGTAAAGAGCAAGATGAAAAGGTGGCAGCTCTGCGGGCACTGGCTCAACGCTACAACGAACGACTTCAGGCTAGTTCAGAGCTTACAGATACAGCCGTGAGAGCATTGGAGCACAGTGGCACTGCTGAGTTTCTGATGGCCTCCAAGGGCCTCATCACACAGACCAAAGATGCAGCTAAAGGCTCACTAGGGGAAGAGAGGCCAGAGCCAGGCTTCGAGAAGATGGACCACTTCACTTTGTCAACAGACCACATTGAAGCAGTCCTAACAAAGATGGATTTTGGAGCGATTGATGAGGATGAATTTGAAGATGCAGAGGAGGAAGAGGAATAATAAAAACTGAAGTGGACTTGTATAAAATACTGTAATGTGCTTTTGAGGGATCTTCTTGACACAAGTGTATTTGGCAGGGACTTTGTTGTTGAATGAAATCTAAGGTTACAGTGGATGTGGGCTAAAATGGCTGCCCTTACTTTCAGTGCAATATTTCATTTCAGTGTCATATTCCTACATTTTCTTAACTTCCTTTTATACTTTTGTACTTGTAAGCCAGTTAATTGGAAAAATAGGTCTAGATAAATATAGATTGTCTGAAGAGTTACACATCATTTTCCTGTTACTGTATTTAGCTTATGAGAATAAGCACTTTATCTCCTTGTAATCACTAAATCTGTCTTTTATGAAATGGAAATAAAGCTGCATGAAGATAAGCATATGTTTAATTTCTTTCTAAGTCTAAACTAAAACTTGGCTTTAAAATTAAGGAAGTGTACAAAGGAAGAAATCTATGAAGACTCTATTTTGGTCATATAGATTTTCCTTAGAGCACTCTTACTTGGCAATAGACTATATTTAAAAATAAAAGCCCTTGCAATGTCCTGTCTGCTTTGCCTTTGCTGGTGAAAAGTGAAGGCTATTTTTAAGAGCTGGGGGGTGAGAAGTGATAGCAGCCCTGGAATAGACTGTCAGGGAAGGACAGGCAAGGTCCTGTTTCTACTCTATAAAGCTCCCACTCATGCATGTCTTGCTCAGCAGCTCCAACCCAACTCCAAAGTGTCAGAAAGACTGGCCCAAGTGTCACAGAAACCAAAGTCTAATGGTCAAGAGGTCACAGTAAAAATACATGTTCACCTGGGGACTGGGTTACAAAAAGCCCCTTGAGATGCCCTGCTCGGCCATGTGGACTCATTTCTTCTCTGTTATGTAGTCAGGTGCAAAAACATTGGTCTTACACAAAAAGGAGCTATGTAGTGTGGTGGTTTGCTCTGAACAGATAACAATTGTATACTGACTAGAGAGAAACATGGTTCAGTTAGTCTCCTGTTTGGTCACCAATCAGCTGTGAGGCCCCACATTGTGTGGCACTTTAAACTCATACCATATGTTTTAATCATGGTGACACAGTGTTAGTAAAGGTCACCATAAGATAAAGTGAAACCATAACAGATAATAACTCAGCAGCTTTAAACACTGCTGAAACACATTTTTTTTAAATCTTTTTTTATATAGATGAGCAGGAAGCTTCTCACACAGCTGAATGGGAAAATGCTCTTGACAAATCTCTCGTCTTCCACTCACAGCTGTCTTTTCTCATCCTATTTGTTATTGTTACTGCTGCTAGCCGCTGACTGTTGGTACACAAACTGTTGCTAGGCTATAAAACATGAAAGGCCACAGCCCTGGGGCGTTTACGTGATGGTGGCGGGAGCAGCAACAAACACATGCCTGCGTGTGTTGTTCCATACTGTCCATGCTGTGCGAGGCCCTGTCACTCTTACCATTACCTGCACAAACTACAGCACCATATCAAGTCAGGCTTAGATAGACAGGGCAGCTTAGGCTGCTGGGAAGTCTAAGCCTGCGCCTGCTGATAAAAACATCAGTGCTCTGTGGAATGTTAAGTACGTCACGTAATATCCTTGTGTGATTCATCTTAAACATGCTTCTATAACTACGGAATTTTTTGGGTTTCTTTTAGTTCTCAATTCACAAACAAATCAACGGTTCCATAATAACGAAAAGCACCATTTCATTTAAAGCAAACCCAGATGCTAAAAGCAAGAGCCAAGTGCATTGGTTTAGACAAGCTTTGTTTTATTGTAAAACCCAAAGGTGTGTATAAGAAACTTCCAACACACGTAATTACATAACCAAACCTTAAAAAATTCTTAAAAACTGGAAAAATATTAAATCAAAAATGTTGTACACAGGCGTCAAGCATTTACTTGACAGGTTACCAAAACATACTCGCCTGTGAGGAATAAGAGCCCTGCTTCGAACAAACTGTCAGTCTTGATTCACTGCTATTTAGAGTAGAAGATGTAGCTGTTGCTAATTAGCAGCTTTGTTTGTTAAAATGTGTTAAAATAACACCATACTCTTCCTGTGTGTTTGATTCATTTTAAATTGAAACAGAGCACAGTTTTGCACTAACATATGTACTTATGTGATGTTAACGTCTCCGTGGTTTGTGGATTCTTCACAGAGAGCACGCGACAAAGGGCGTACAGCCTCGTGGCCCAGGCCTACACTTCCATCACTGCAGAAGATTTTGCTGCCTTTGTGGGCTACTCCGTGGAGGAGGCAGTAAAGGGTAAGACTGAATTTACACCTCAGTGTGTGTGTGTGTGTGTGTGTGTGTGTATTGACTGTGTCAATTCAAAATGTCATTTCTTTGTAATGCAGTCAATCTCCATTACACAACCATTTCTACATTTGTTTATGAGGGTAATTTTCCCCACTTCTATCTTTGTCCAAAAGGTGTGGTGAGCCAAGGCTGGCAGGCAGACCCCGCTACCAGGATGGTGATGCCCAAAAAGCCCGGTAGGTGGCAGTATTGCTCTTAGCAACCACTCTCAGCTCTGCTGGCCAAACGGCTCTCTGTTCATGAGTAATCCCACACCCACCTTCCTGCTACTCTTCCTCTAAGATTTTACTAGGCAGACATAAAAGTGTTGAGAGCAGGGATTTTGGAGCCACTTTTAATCCCACTGAAAAACTGCTGACTTTTTTCCTCGTTGTAGAATCTGTTGATTTGTTTTTGATGAAATAGCCCTTGCATTCTATCCAAATTTCCTATTCTTTCCTGCACAAGTCCCTTCATTCTCCTTAATTTCTCTGAATTTTCATCAGCACGTCCTCAAGTTAGAGGATCACAGATTGATCCATCTTGTAATAGAAGCGTATTGATTGAGGCAGACAGGAGTGGGGGAGTTTGTGGTCAACTCCTTCACTCTGTAATCATCCAACCTTACTGCCGAAGCATCTGCTGCACACATGTCCACCCCAAAAATACTAACCCACTAACCATTAATCCCTACATGTCTGGTTGTTTCTCCTTCTTCAGCCCCACTGGGACATAATAGCACTTGGTGATTTTAGGTAGAAGAGTGGAACTCACACAGGGACTCATCCAGGTTGAGTTAAATGTTAAGTATGGGATTAACCTTCAGGCTGTATGTCTCACATTTTCATGGGGAGACTGTAGGTAGTGTTGTTAAACAGGTCGGGGGAAGCGGTGAGCTCATGTGCAGATGTGGAGCTGTTGCATGGTCAACTTGAAACCTGGGCTCTGAGGCAGAACACGTGGGCCACACAGTAAAAATCCAGAGGTGAAAGGAGATGGATAGCACTTGGCACTATGAGGAATCCCCGTCTGACTCACTTCTCCTCCTCCATGTCTCTCTCTCCCACTCTCTCAACAGATCCTCCCCCTGTCTCATTGGTTCCAAATGAGCAGCAATTGGCCAGACTCACTGACTACGTGGCTTTCCTTGAGAACTGATAACCCATCACAACCACTGCCACCCTATTTTTTTTCTCCTGCTTGATACTGAGGGAGAATACAAGTTCAGATAGACTCTTCCTGCTTCCTGCAAAGTCCCACTCCTGGATAAAGACAAACCAAAAACACACCTTTCATCTTGCATGAGTGCTGCAGGCTCTTTTTGAGGACTTACCTGTTTATGTTCTTCTATTAATTCATATCTTGATTATCTATCTGTATTTATATTGTTATGCTTCTTGTAGCCCACCTGATGTGTACATTTGAGTTCAATTTCAAAGCAGGTATTACAGGAAGTATGTCTCCTACCACTGTTAGTATGTTATTAATCCTAACTCAGCAAACCCACACAACACAGCTACACAAACCAGTATGTACAGTATGTTCATCCTGTTTTAGCACTTAAAGATTACCTTGAAACAAATGTCATTAGGTAACAGAAGTCTCAGCTTTTTTTTTGAAGTTTCTGGTTTGACTGGTAAATAAATATTTTGCTGTTTCTAATTCAGTGTTCTTCTATTTTGTCATTCACAATTTTTGTTTCAGGTAGGTGAGAGCGCACAGGGTTAAGTCAAACATGTTGAATATTTAATATTTATAGATTTAGCCTTCAGGGAGTTCCAATGTCACATTTGTCTGATTTGAAAACAAGCGTGCCCTTTGCTGTGGTCTGGCATTAACAAATCCCATACATGGGGAAGAATATAATCTGTATTACCACAATGAATCTTCAGCCAAAGCTCTCTGGTTTACGCCAAGTCGACCTCAAAATGACTTGAACGTCTTTGTAAAATTAGTTACAGTGAATTTAATAAGTTACAGTTGAATGAGGGTAATTTAACATTCATCTTTGTGTCCACAATGTGTCTCCTGCATGACTACAGCAACCATTATAGTAACATGCAAATTCCCTTTTGATCTGACCATGTGAAGTTTCAGAATTTCCATGTGGCAGCCACCTCACCATTTCTAGCCTGTTCCACCAAGTCTTTGAGGTAATACTGCAAGTTATGCTAAATTAAATATTATAGTATATATTATTTTTATTATAAATATTATTACTGCTATGTTCAATAGCAGTAGGATTGATGATCTCTAATATGAAGTTTCAGATAACAGCGCTGAGAATAGGTCGTTTTAGTATTTTGTAAAGGCATGCATGGCTGCCATCTGTTAGTTACGTTCCAAAATAAAAGTCTGGTGCTGCTTCTTTTTCTCTTTTAGTCGTGTTTGCATCCTGTTTTGAAGGAGAATTTGAAACAGTGGTGGTGAACTTGATAGTTATTTCATCTTCATCAAAGCAAGTTGATGTGAATCTTTCTGTGCATGTTGATATGAAGGTGGAGGTTTGTTTTGAAAACGGATAATTAATTTGACTCCCCTGCACATATGCATCGTACTTGTGTAGTGCGTTATCTGCTGTATAGATATGTCTCAGTATGAGTTTGTACATTAGCTGCGTACAAACACGTGCCGGCTCGAGCTGTTACCGGCATGTGTTTGAACCGGCTCCGGTGTCCGGGGTC
The DNA here is from genome assembly GCA_034779795.1 of Ctenopoma multispine. NCBI lineage: Eukaryota > Metazoa > Chordata > Actinopteri > Anabantiformes > Anabantidae > Ctenopoma > Ctenopoma multispine. Next base: position 18,841,726 of record JAUYWH010000013.1, read on the forward strand.
GTTGTGTGAATGGGGGATGCAGCTGATCACTGTTCCGTGTTTGTGCTGCTCCTGACTCTGTCACAGCCCAGTGAAATTTGAACATGTTGGCAAATACATCTGCACTGATGAAATGCTGAGCTGAAATTGCATGTAGCTCAGTGTAAAAGTATGTTAGAACTGTAGACAACGCCAGTGTGTCCGGAGTCAAAGAGAAGAAACATTACCAACATGTAGCGCCTGGTTCGTCCATGTTTCAGTATGTTTGTAGTACAATCAATCGGTACAGACTGTGGCCGGTTAGCTCAGTTGGTTAGAGCGTGGTGCTAATAACGCCAAGGTCGCGGGTTCGATCCCCGTACGGGCCAGAGTTTCTTTATTTTTAACAGCCTGTAAGGACGTGGTGTTTTCTTGTGGCAAACACGAGTTTAAAGAACCATTTTGTACCCTTTTTTAAAATAAAGACTAAATGTCTAATTCATTTCTACATATCTACATTGCACATTGTGTGAAGCTTCCTGCAGGCCTTCCAAAACATTCAGTGAGGTCGAGGTCTAAATATGTGTCTGTGATGCACTTTTTGGTGAGCAAAGCTTGATGTGTTATCTTCTGATGATCTGGTCACTTTTAGTCTGCCTGATTGTGCCTTGGATAGAAACAATCTAGTGTCCACCAAGCGTTTGCCATACACCGCCCACTTACAAACCTTAGATTATGTCCTTTCCCAACGCAGTTGGTTAGAGAGTGGTGCGAATAATCCCAAGGTAAGTTGGACCTCCATGGCTGCAGGTTGATTTACCTGAACAAGCCTCTGATGAGTCAATCAGTAATTGCTCACCTAGAAAAAAAGCTGAATCTGGAACATTCTTTCTTCTTTTTATATACAGTATAAAATTGAGTTCAGGTGCATCCTGTTTGCTTTGATTGACATTAACATGAGTAATTTCTGAAGCAACTGTAATTTTTCATCCTCTGTCAGTGTGTCAGTCCAGTCGCTACCCATTGCAGGCGTGCTTTTACCCCACCATCTGTGTGTGTCTGTGTAAGTGTGGCCGACTAAGAGCCACACCATAAAGTGCTTTGGAAAAAAGCAATCCTCAGGAGTTTGAATGCATTTTAAATACCGCAAGCACAAAGTTTCTGTAAATCTTCCTGTTTTCACCCACAGCTTTCTTAGACATTGAAGAAGCCCTGTACAGCTAAAGGTTCTTTGAAGGATCTATAAGGGAAATGAGCTAATTTGCAGTGTGGATCCTATATCAGTCTTCATGGTCCAGTTCAGGGATTCTTTAAAGCCCAGTCAGACCTTTAATGCTGGCTAAGTGTATGCATGTGGGTAACCACCACAGTTTTACTGGTTCATATGACACATCATTCTGTCAAGATGATGTTGTGAACCATCTCAAAGGCTGCTTTGAACTGAGGACATAAGGTTATATTGTGTCTACACAATAGACTCTTTACAGCTGTGGGTCAAGCAGCAGGGTTTAATAGTCACATACTGGTTTAATGTAGAATGCTGCAATTTTCCATTCTCATTGGTCACTGCTCTTTGCACCATCAAAAACCAGTACTACTAAAGTGGTGTTCAACACAAATTCCCTATAATATACTACAGCTGTTGTTACAAAAATAGTCATCAGCTCTCAAAATCAGTCTTGCCTTTGCCTTGCCAAATTTAAAAAAAATAATTTACATACAAAAGACCTTCAGATTGTAGAAGTATTTGCAATTAAGATGTTTCCTGTCCAGCCTGTTTCCTTTTAAGTGACTGTACAATCCCTTTATTTGTGTTTGCAGTGAGCCTTCAGACAGATAGCAGAGACAATTGATGAAAAAAGCAAGAAACAGAAGAAAATCCTTTCCAACACTTTTTCGTTTGTATTTTTGTGTCATTTTGTGTTGTTATAGTAAGATAGGAAACATTGTGGTGTCATTGTCCTAGCATGACTTGCAGAGATGTTCACTAAGAGCTTCACTTAAGTCCGCCTCACTTTACAGACCAATCTATGCATGCTGGGTACCTTTCACACAATTATTCCACAGAGAACACACACTTCAAAACATGTTAACACAAAAGTCTGAGTGCAAATATCACCTGAGAGTCCTCCTCTCGTAATCATACTTGTGTTTTTAATGACGATCAATCTGAAACTGAGACGCAATACATGTGCACATGTAAACAGTGACAGATATGTTTAGAGATTTTACTATAGAAGTATAAGTATCAGTACATTGTAAAAAATACTCCCGTTATACAGACAGATTTCCCCATATATAAAATATATATGTTCCCAATCCACAAAGGTGTATTATGCTTGTTCAAGGTGGAGTTATTAACTGTGTTAGTCCGGGGGTTCCCAACCTGCCTTATTGAAATGAGAGATTTAGAGAGAAAGTCAGTGTCTGGCAGGACTACACAACCCTTATAAACATCTGAAATATGGCAAGAGACTTCACATCTGCTGTTTTGTGGAGTTATGAGCCAAGAAGTTATCAAAACTCTTTATAAGCATATCATGGTTTTTTTTTCCAGGAAAGTAACAACTATATACAGCTGCCTCTGCAGTAGTAGTAGTAAAAAGTATAAAATAATTTAAACTTTTAAGAACACGTTTTGGAATATTGTACAGTACTTGTAAATATATTTAGTTTACCTTCCACCACTATCATCACACTGGTCACGTGGTTGAGCATCTGTAATATTGCTCTCTTTTCCCCAGTGACAGTGAGGTCTAGTGCTGAGCTAAGGACTCGACACTACCTGGTGGTTCTAATATTGTGGTGGACAGATGTCAGCATGAGCAAACTGCTGGCCAGTCTGCAGCTACACAGCCACCTGTGAATCATGACTGACATTAAATCGGTCCCATGCTAATGCCTGTTCAGTACAACACTAAAAACACCAGGTGGCGCTGATGTCATGGCTTGTGATGACATTGCTCAAGTTATGCCAAGGTAGAATTTGTCACACTTTTGAAATGCTTAACCAGGTGTGATGTGGAGGAAAATCCAACAAATCTAAATGACAGGCAAGATGTGGAGCAATAAACAGGTTTATGAGTTGATGCGTTGTATTGGAAAAGCCACTCTTGTTTTTTTCAAATGGAAACACAATGTGCGTCAGCTACTGTCAGACCATAGTTTTTTTTGTTTCTAACAAATGTTTCTTCTGCATTGGTGTGATTAACAAAAAAAGTTATGTCTTTTTATAACTACGGTGTATTTTGCCCAGCACTTTTACAGACCTATTTTAGTGCAGAAATTGGTCATGTACTGCAGCTTGAGTAAAAGAGCATTTCATGGAAAATTACTGTCATCAAGGGAAACATCAGATGCAGCGTGATGTTTAAGCAGTGTTTAAATCAGGTGGAGGTGATCTGTTCTGCAGTGTCATGAAAGCTGGAGAGGATTAACCTGACAGGGCATATGCTGGATGAGGAAAGCGGTTATATAAGTGAGGGCTTCATCCAGCAGGTGGCAGTTTTCCTTGACAGATGGTGACATGACACATATTGTTTACTATTACCAAATAATGAAATGCAGCATAGAAAAGTTTATAAAGCTTCTATTAAAATGTTGAATTGCCATTGCAATGTTTGGATTAGAAGACTAAAAGCAGGTTTCTGTTTCGCACATTTGTATTTGCTCCAACTTGGGGGAGGGATGTGTGTGTATGTGTGTGTGTAAATTTTCATTAGCAGCAGTAAAAGCTCCCTCACGTACACAGAGCAGAAGTTTCCATGTGAGATGGTGAGTCATGAGCATGAGACCCGAGAGAAAGGTTCCAAGAGGATGGGGGAGACTGAACAGAGGACGACGATGAGAAAAAGCGAGAGAACAAGGAAGGGCGGTAGTGGGGGTTGGCGAGGAGGAGGAGAAGAGGGAGTGGTAGGAGCCAAAGTGAAGTGGTGAGAGGCCGGCTGAGAAGAGAGAGCACAGAGAAAAAAGCTGCAGAAGCATTTTGAGCATTAAGTGGACAAATATCGCAAATTTCTTCTGCAAAGAGGATGAAAGACAAATATGGAGACTGGAGATGAAATATCTCTGTAATAAATATGAATTTTAGAGCAGTATATATTGAGATTACCACATGGCTACATTTCTAGATTCAAATTATGTAAACAAGCTAGGAATATGCAAACATGTGGCAGTGTATCATTACAAGTCACATACAGACTCGCCTGGTTTACCATGAAAAACTACTACAAATGTTTACATTTGTCATATATACAGACAAAAATACACAAGGCCTCTGCGAGTCCCGCGCACGCATCGTCCTATGGGCTCATGAGAACCAACAGAACGTGGAGAATTCATTCTCACGATATGGGGGATTAGATGCAATTTTTTTGCCCACCACAGCAGGAGATCTCCTAATCCACTATTAAAAGTAGAGATATCCAGCAGGACATAATTTGGTTTGAAGGGTCCTGCTGCCAGCCAAAACTGAATAGGTCCTTTGTAAGTCCACTATGTGGGCTCCATTCATGTCCTGCGCCTGGAGACGTCACCTTTAGACTGTGTGTGTAATTGTGGAGGAAATTAAGTGAAGAAAATGAACACAGATCACTAGCAGAGTCCAGCACAGTGAGGGGAGGAACGATTATGACTTCTTTAGTCATACATGATACTTTTCTGTTGAATATTCACATTACTCTTAGGTAATAAAATAATGTTTGCTCTGATATTTACAAATGGTATGAAAAGTGTAGGAACATTCTGTATGTGTGCTCCAAACACAGAAATGAGACACACTGCACTGGGTGAGATGTTCTGTACAACTAGACTCCAAAAGTTGCCACTCCAGTTGCCACTGTACAGTAGTATAGCTGGGTCTCTGAGAATATCATTACATGATAGTGATAGCTAAAAAGTTCTAAGAGAGTGGTCACAGGAAAGGTAGTGTAAAGGTATTATGGTGGTTTTTGCCTCAGTCTTTTTGTCACCAAGGAAACTATAAAATAATGCTAGTCTTATCCACAAAACAGTTTACAGATTACTTCAAATTGGGATTTATTTTTATACCTCTAGATGGTTCAAGGGGTCAAAAAATGAGAGTTATCAGATAAAACTGATAGTATAAACGGGCAGAGGTACACTTTCTCTAAATTCACATATTTAGATGCGCGAATCAACCAGGTTCAAGACCTTGTTAATATCTTTATGTGTATAAGTTTTCACAGTATTTTACTGATCTCGTTTGGGTTTACTGTAAAAGATAAAACTGTCAAGGTTCTTTAAGCATGGGTCATAGCCTTTTCTGCTTTTAAAGTCTTTGGATTGCATGCCCAAGTTTAAGAGGTACAGCTGCGAGACATGTAATAATGTTGTGAAATTCTGCAGCTTAGAGCTCGGTTTGTTTGAATCCCATCTATAAAAACTCTGCTTTAGATGATTTACTAACATGATAGAAAATTTTGAAAAATAAGTTAGAAAAATAAGCTGACAATAAGATACATCAGTGGATCGCTTCTACACCTGAAAGGTGATGTTGATGATGCAGGAAGGTGAGAAAGTACTAGTGGAGGGAAGCAGAAACAAGATATTGAGGGGGGTGTTGTCAAAGTACTCCACTGATGTAGAACTGTAATCCTCTAGATTAGATAGATCCATCTAATCTATCTATAAATATCTATATCTTTATCTATAGATATAGATATAGATAGCTATCTATATATATATATATATATTCTCAGCTGTTCTCAGTTCTCTCTGTGCAAATCTCCAATTTTGTTAGCATGATTGTTTCCATTTGTGAATAACAGTCTAACTTGCAAAGTTGACAGCTGCAGAACAAGCTTAATAGCAGCATTTGTGAAGCTGATATAAAATCATGATGCAGGGGCCACTCTGTTCTGTTTGCAAGACCGGAACATTGCTTGTTATCAGCCTGTTTTTCTATCTGAAAGAGATCCCACAAAGACATCTCAGATCCATCTTTTAATCAGATTATCTTCTCTGAATACACAACTCGTCTTCCCAACGCTGACTGAAGATGGAAAGAATGTTTTCCTATCAGGCAGGAAATTAGCTTCAGTTTTACTGCTGCCTGATTAAACTGCTATGAACTGGGGAAAAGGGGAAAATCGAAAGATCGTGGGCAGAAATCGAAAAAAAGATCTTAAGATGATGAGTTTCTGAAAATACTTTTTTAGTTTGAATTATAAACCATACTGAAGTGACAAAATCCACTATGCTAATATTAGCATAGTGGATAGGAGAAATTCCTCCCTATCACAGTCAGTACATATGAAACGCAGTGCTGAGAGGAAGTAGGAAACACCTGATGGATTAAGCATACCGAGTGCAGACACACAAATATGTTTGCAGGCTCCGGTAAGCACGCTGGATGTCACTTCAAGGACCATGGAACTACCTCACCCACAGTAAATGCAATGTAATCGTGATATGCACAGCAGCACAAGTATCACAAGTCCATCACATTAAAAACATGTTGCACAGCTTTCCTTCAGACTTTTGGTGTGAGTAGGTTTACATTCATCATCTTTTACCTAAGAAAACACCACATATCATCATTACTCTTATATAATAGTATTATAGATGATATAATGAATAAATACAAGACACATAATACTCCTATTATCTGGATAAAATAGTTTGGTTATGGTGATGAACTCTACCCTCATAAACTGTATAAAGATGTAATCTAATTTAATTTTATTATGAAGTCTATAGTAAAACCAAGTGAGCTGCTAAGTCTGCTCGTAAACAGTGTAAAGCACTTATTGCAGTAGTCTACATTCAACAAACTCTACACTTATTTTAGGGATGTTAGGACTGAAAACATCTGTTGCTCGTGAGAATCTAAAGAATGCAGTGAAAACAGACTCCTCTTCTCAGAATGTGTTTTATATCTTACTCTCTCACACTTGCCTCTTGCGATGGTGATGTTAACTTAACTGGAGGTCAGGGACCTCAAGGAGACAGAGTAATTTTGAATGAGCAGAAATCACTTGTCCTCAGTTTTTTGAGTTTGAGGTGAGCTCTCTTCATGCTCTTAAAATGTCATCTTTTGTTGTTACTGATGTCTTGACCCTATTTGTTTGCTGTGTAAACACTGTATAAATCCAGGGGAAGCAAGTAATTGAGATAATTTGTTTTAGCAAAATATGGGCTATTTAAATATCCTGCCTTTACCTGTGTATTAAAGGTGCCAGGTGAAAAATTATAGCACATGTATTTATTATTCATAATTCCAATATTAGAAAATAACACTGCACTGACAGATGCCCCTTTTTTATCTGAGCCCATGTTCCTGTTTCCAAATGTCATGAATGGTTTTCTCTCTCAGTTAAAACACAGTAAACAGACCACCAATCTTTAAAACAGCACAAATTTTCAAGGTGCAGTTCATTATTGTTTGTGAAAGTACTTCAGGGTTGTCATAGCTCGGTCTGAAGTGGGCTGGGCTGCTGCTTCCAGAAATGCTTCTTTGCATTGTGTGTTCTCATTTCAGTTTTATCATCAAATTATATCCTTAATGTTTCTGAAAAAGAAGAAATGTGCTCTTTTCTATCTCCTCTTTTCACTCACCCCAAACGGTTGAAGCAGATGGCTGGCCACGCCGAGCCTGGTTCTGCTGGAGGTTCCTTCCGTTAAAGGGAATTATTTGTCTTCATTGTTACCTAGTGCTTGCTCAAGTGGGACTGTTGGGTTTTATGCATAATCCCGTTTATACTTATATTGTGTAAGGTCTTAAACTTGCCTTGAAATGACTTCTGTTGTGATTTGGTGCTATATAAATCAAACTGAATTCAATTAATGTAATTCAATTGATCTAAAACCTTTTATTACAGCCACCACTTTTTTGCAGAGATTTCATGTTTTGGCTATAATTTTGCAGCATGGCCAGGTCTACAGAAAATACATGTACCCATAAGGCTCAACTGTCATTGCCATTGAGATAAGGCCAAGACCACATGAATGGTACTGAATTATGAAGAACTGTTGGTGTAGTATAATATACCACATTAAATAAATAAATACTTTAAACCTATCCAGTCTCTGTTGTAACAAAAGTGTCACAAGCACAACAAATTTAATCTTTTTACAGAATTATATAAAGTTTTTTCAAAAATAATTTGGAAAGTTTAGATTAATTTATTTAAGTACAACAAGTTCTTTAGCAAGAACTTTAAAAATCCCCAATGAGATAAGGAGGAGGACAGCGAGGGGATGTAGAGGTGGCAGAAAACAAGGTGAGACGATTTAAGCCACATCTCCCGTTTCTGACTATGGGCAACGTGAGACCTCTGGCCTCATCCAGCTGCAGAATTGTGTGTTTGACACTGTGGTCTGCAGCACAGGTGCTTCACAGGAAATGGTTCTGTCTCTGTTCCATTTCACCCTGTACACCTCAGACTTCAGGTACAACTCAGAGTTTTGCCACTTCAGAAGTTCTCTGATGACTCTGCAGTTGTAGGATGTATTCAGCGTGCAGACATCACAGTACCAGGGAGTGATGAACAACTTTGTGCAGGTGTGAGGAAAACCATCTCCAGATCAACATCAGCAAAGCAAGGAACTCGTGGTGGACTTCAGGGAATCTGGGGGTCTTGTCATACTCTCTCTACATGGGGGGAGGAGGTGGAGGTTGTGTATAAGTACTTGGACGTGTACTTATACAATAAACTTGACTGGTCAACACACACAACCTGTACAAAAAAGGCAGAGAGTCAACTGTATTTTCTGAGGAGGCTCAGGTCCTTTAATGTCTGCAGCACCATGCTGTGTTCTTGAATCTTGAATCTTGAATCCTAGATGAACTGATGATGAAACTGACTTTGATTTCCAGAACCAGGGACACCTCAAATACTAGCCTGTCCCACTTTACAGCACTGTAGCATAGTGGTCCGGTGTGATCCCAGGCTGACTCCATGATGTCAAAACCAGTACTCCGTGGGAGGAAGGTCTTCATAGCCTTTTCTCCACAAAATCCTGTTAGTTATGCACCATCTGCTGCTTTTTAATTCTTCTTTTTTTCTGTTTATCACTGTTGTCATGCTTCAGAATGAATCTGGAACCAATTATATGCCTCCCTGATGGATCAAAATCTAAACATTTAAAATTCTTAAAACTTTAGCAAAGTACTGTATGACTCACTAAGAACTACGTAATTAGTGAGCCCTGTACTGTGTTTGTTGTCTGTAGTGTTTTACTACACACAGGTAATATGATCAAACTAATAGAATATAAACACAGGCACTGGTACTTCATAACAAGCTATTAAAATTATTTCTGAAATTATGCAGTTAGTTATGTTTCATGGAGCATAAACACAGTGCATTATAGAACAGTGCACATGGTAAACTAGCATAATAAACTGGACGCTATTGCTACTAAAAGACTTCAGAAAAGGACAGTGTTTGTCATCTGCTAAATCAACAGCCATTCCTTAACATTTTATCAACAACATGTGTGGCTTGAATCTTTGTTTTATGACCATTGTTGGTTTTGATATGTTTTCTTGCATTATGTAACATGACCAACCTAATCCGACACAAATCTGAACAAACTCAAACTGACTGAATCAAAGCAACCTAATACATACAAATTGTGTACGTATCACAAACTTGACAGCCTTCATCCTATTCCTTGTGCATTGCTAAACAGAGCGAGGGTAAAATAAATAAATGCCAGGGCCCTGGTGGTTTTAATGTTGTGCTGGACACAGGTCAGCATGGCCACTTTGACTAGTCTGCAGTTTTACATAGTCCCATCTGCAACAAGCTGCACTGATGCACTGTGACGCTTAACCCTGTTCTGTATATCTATATATATATATATATATATATATATTTAGATATACAGTTTGGACACATTCTCATTCAATGTGTTTTGGGGTGAGCTGGACCGCAGAGTGAAGGCAAAGGGGCCAACAAGTGCTAAACAC
>JAUYWH010000013.1:18855996-18867398 GCA_034779795.1 Ctenopoma multispine
TACACTGTAAAGTGCCTTGAGATGACTTCTGTTGTGAATTGGCGCTATATAAATAAAGTTGAATTGAATTGAATAGTAAAATGTTCAGATGTTTGAGTTCAGCTCATGAAAAATGGGAGCAAAAACAAGTGTTGCGTTTATATTTTTGTTCAGTGTATATATATGTGTGTGTGTGTGTGTATAACATAAACATAAACAGTGATATTACCCAATGTTTTACTCAAAAAATAAAACCTGGACTTCAATGTGTCTGAAAGCAGAACAACCCTACGAGGTCAAATTGAGACAATCCCCCCCAAATCTCACAATAATATGTTCTGTGGTTTGTGGGTAATGCTGAATTCATTACTGCTCAATCCATTCCCTCATAAACTCTGCACCTTCAGTTGTAACAGGTTGTAACTTTATCCATGTTTATACATGTGCTGCAGTAACAATCTGCAATGAGCATGAGAAAACAAAAGCTTCAAACTTCATATCCCATACTGGATCCTTATCCTTGTTTCTGTAGTTTACAGTAGGTTATAATAAAAATATCATACAAATAAACTTTATTTGTATAGAACCATGTTACAAAGTTCTGCACAATGAAAGACATAAAACATACATTCATAAAAGAATAATTTTTTTTAAATCTATTTATTGAGTACGTATATATCTATTGATACACAATGGTAGGAACTAGCAGAGGTTAATAGAGGTGATATGTTTTATGTTCTTCTTTGGCGAAACTGTTGCGCTTGCATTTATAGAACACTGGAGGTCTTTTAAAACTTATTGTGGCAAAATAGTGAATAATGTGATGTTTCTCAGCAAATGCTTTTCCAAAGCTCCAGGACAAAATTCATGTTCAATCTGGCATCAGGGAAATGTCAGCGGACCTTAAACGGAGTTTACCCACATGACTATTTGGGGCCACAGATAAATTTTGCTCTGGTTCACAAAAAAGTCAGGTGACAGTGGAATTACTTCAGTTCTGATGTCTTTGGTTTCACAACTATGTATGAGTAATAAGTACAGCGAAAACCCTGCTGGTACTTCTGTCACCAAAAAATGTTATCATATTTGAAAACAAAAACGTATTATATTTTCTAAATCCATGATTGAACTAACTTTTGCTTGTAAGTTCACAAATGTCTTTGAACTTCATGTTAGATATTTCACTTTGCAGAATTTAATATTTACCAGTCACAAAAGAGTGTGGCTATTCTCAGCATTTAACCCGAACATAAATGGACAGAGATGAGTCTACTGGTGGTTAGTTTCTGCTGTGACCAAGGAACAGCAGATAGTGGAAATGTATTTACAGCTCTGCAGCTCAATGTGAAAGTCATTACGAGCCCCTAACTTTTATGGCTTTTGTGGAAAGATGCAGAGCCAGCTGGTGTGAGTCATCGATGGGCATGTGTGCTGCTACAGCAGTAAAAAAGTCTTCACTCCTTTCCCCTCCTCTTGTTCTTTTGGCCACAGACAGTAAAAAGCCACCAGGGATGGAGCAGAGCTCCCACGCTTGTAGTTTAACCTTGCCAAGTTCATCAACTGGAAAGTAGTCGAGCAAACCACATACCAGGAAGACCTCACCACCTTCAAGGTCCCATTAAAGGCTCTTTTGCTTGGGTTTTTCAAACATAAAAACACAGTTTGAACCCCCAATTATTATTTCACTCATCTTCAAAAAAGTTATTGGAGATGAAACCAGTGGCTGTTGGTTTGGTTTTCCATACTTGTTCAGAGAGACCACACGTTTTTCACTTATGTCTCTGAACAATTTGTGGCACCAAACTCAGCAACAGTCTTCCTCCAACAATGTTTACACTGGCACTCCCATGTCCTTATATGACTCATCAGCTAGTGGAAATGACCACACAACCACTGGATTGCTAAAGACACCATATGGTGAAACCACAGGAGCCAGCTCAGCAAGCTGGAATTAGTGAGAGTCCCTCTGGTTTAAACAAATCCTGATGATATTTTTACAGTGTACAGTAGAAAAAAAGTAAACGTTTGAAATGGCACGGGAAGAAAATGACGTTTCAACTGAAGCCATCTCAGTCTAAAACGAGAGAGAATCAAGCTGGTGTCATTTTTTTTGCAAGCAAGTATACAAGCTTAGACACAATAAATTGCATAATTTGATTCTTGCAAAAAACTGTTTCTATAAACGTGATTGCTATAAACTGTGCAAATAAGTGTAAAGGTGCCTTAGCTTGTGTTAGGTTTCATTTATTGCAGATGTTCTTTCAAACTGTCCACTGGGAAATCTGCTGTGGAAAATATGAATGGAGTCTGCAAAATCGCTGGACTGCCCCCAGTGGTGGTTTATGTCAAATCATGCATAAACACACAGTGACTTTTCCACACTTTATAAATAATGTCTGTCCTTTAAATACAAAATAAAATGCCAAAGAAGCATAAGAAGGTTGAACGTTCTGGAATCCGGAAGATATTTGTTTCAGTTTATATTTTACTGAGTGGCTGCATGTTGGAAGAGAGGGGGTGATTTGCTTTGGCATGAGCTTAATGTCTTTGCAGTGCACCACTGTAAGCTGCTGTCTCTTTCTACTCACTGTGTAAATTCTGACATAAAATTCCCAGATGATGTGGCCTCTGATTCTTGTTGGATATAGGGGAACTGGCAATGTGTTCTTTTCAGTCTTTTCAGCTGTCTTTTTTAACATCTGTGGCTCTAATCTGATTAATCGGCATCCATTTGCTTGAGTGTTTTAAGCCTTGTTTTAAAAAGCAACTATTAGCAGAAAGTGAATGTGTTCAGGAACATAACTGAAAAGCACAGATGAAATGTAATACTATCTTGAAGCAGTGATGATAGCATCTGTTGACGATTCACTTTATCAGCCTTAACAAACCATTTGCACAGGACAGTATGCCATCACAAGTGTTTAACTTATCAACTCCAACTGTATGAGATGAGGTCTACGTGTGTGCATGCCAATGCGAGCTATCACACTCATCGGCAAGCAAGATACAGCTGTTTGAATATTGAACACATCTGTCCAAAAGAGTAATTCCCACCCACAGAGAGAAAAAGACACAACTCAAGTAAATATATGAAGTCTCACCACTAATCACGAACAGTTGTTTTCAGTGAGGGTTTTGGATTTGAATAATTGTCCTCTAGTGTAATGCTATAACATGCTAACAAGATTTAACTGGATGTGATGTGGGACGTTCAACTAACAGAGTCTCACATTAACTAAAGGCGTGACAGGAAACTGTGCAAAACCAAAATGACCAAATCAAAGTGTGAGGTTTTTCATGGATAATAACTGTAAATGTATCTGCAGCACTACTTACAACATTCTTCTATTCAGTTATCATGTCTATGTACATTATTTATGCTACATAATGCAGTGCTGTAACATTAACATTTCACATCATATGTTAAATACTTTGGTGGGCATTGGATTTCAAATCATGAACACTACATTACACCAACTCTCAGAAATTACTTCAAACATTTTTTAAAATTATGTTTTAATCACAGCATGATTGTGTTAAACACTTAACACTTTTTTCTCTTGATTACTAACACTAGGTTGTGCTGTGTGGACTATGGTGTGAAATGAACCAGTGATGAAATGCTGAAATGAAGTGGCGAGTATGTGAGGAAAATCATGGGAGTTTAGCAAAACAATAAACTATGTCAAACACTCCAAGAGTAATGACATGTAGATGTCAGACTGGGGTTGAAGAGAGCACATTCCCAGGCCTTTTAAATTCACAGAGCAAATATTTAATCTTCTCCTTATCAGACAACCAAAAAGTTGATCCTAGCTTATTCTAGTGTGTTTACTATTTTGTTTATACATGATTTAAGATGAATTCTTAAGGCCTCCCTTTTATTTTCTGTTTTCATTCACATTCCATTAATCAAGTGTCCATATCTTGAGCTAAACAGTATATTGTAACATATTTGTAGTGTCTCAACATATATATATATATATATATAAAATATATATTGTTTTGAGACAGTACATTTGACTAGTAAAAACAGAGTAATAGTGTTGTACTCTGTACATACACACCTTTTCATGTAAAACTCACCACCACAATAAATTAAACTTGCTGTGGCCACTATAGGCCTCTGACACCAAATGTTAAATACAATGTACTGGATCCTATTGGTCCTGTTCAGAAGCACAAATTCAACAGATATTCCACTTCTTTGTCAACAGGTTTTGATTTTATTACATATTTACACTACCTGTCAAACGTTTGGATGTTCTTCAGTGTTTTTTCTTTTTTTTCATTATTTTCAACATTGTACATATACTGGGGACATCCAAACTAACCATAATAACCTTTCCAGGTGACTACCTTGTGAATCTGGTGAGAGAGAAGAAATGTAGGAATACTCAGCTCACAATAAAGAAAAAGTTGAAAAATATTTTAAATTATCTTAAATTTATCTTAATATTTCTCCAGAAAGTATTCACACCATGTTTTAATAATCCAATTTTATCTGTATAGTAGAACAAAAATCATAGCCAAATTCCCCAATTCCCAAACAGTCATGAGAATCTGACCTTACTGTCTTCAGTGGTAGCCCTGCTCTTTTTCCCCCAAAAAACATGCACTCAGTTAGTTACTGTGCCACAGATTTCTTAAAAGTATGACTTTGTTTTGCATCTCTTGTCTTAAGCACCATTTGTCTAAAAAAGGTTTTTTTTTCCTGCTTTTTCCTTGTGAGTGGAATGATGGCTGTCTGTTACTGAGTAGTAGAATGTTCATTTTAATTATTGAAATCCACAAACTTGTTAGTGAAAAAAAAATTAGTTTTATGGGATTTGTTGACAATAATATAATATAAATAAAAATAATAATACTAGCATGGTTAGTTAAATCAAGGCATTTTGTTGAACACTGCCTTTCAGAGCAATAAGAATTTGATGAGGTGATGGATAGGCAATATCATAGGAAGGATCCAGAGGAATTGCATTCCAAAAGAGCAGTAAGGTCACACCTGTGTCTACCTGTAAATAATGTTTCTTGTTGACAACACATGTATATGTATATTCCCCTTGGGGATCAATAAAGTATCTATCTATATGCTTAGACTCTAACCTGCTATAAGTTTCGCTACTTGGCTTTAAACAACATTATACTGTAATGGGTGTTTACATGTTATCAGTGGTTTGACTGCTATTTTTCTTGTAGTAAATTTACTTCAGGGCCCAGCTTAATGAGCCAGAATCCAGTATGTCTGTTCAAACTCTTAAAGCCAACACCTTCTTCCAAGAGTTCAATGTCACAAAGCCACAGGTGGCAGCAATGAAGAGTTAGATAAATTACCTGACATGATACATCTGGAGCAGCAAGAAGCTCATAACAGATTGACTAGACATTTAAGACTCTGAGAAAAGCCTATCTCCTATTGATACTTAATTGATATTTAATTTTAGTACTTTTTTTACTTTTTTTATCTTAAACCAAGAAGATTCTATTAATGAAAGGCAGTTCAGGCCAGTTTGCATTTTCATTGTAGAAAGTAAGCTTTTCTTCAGTCTAATGGTACAGAGATTGACAAGCTACTTGGAAAGGAAAAAGGTCATTGACAGCTCAGTACAAACAGCTGGAAAACCAGCAAAAAAGAGACTTATATGTGGTTTTGTGTGGTTGTGTACCACACAGCCTCCTGTGGAAAACCCTTGATAATTTCAAAAACACCAGAGTCAAAGGTTTTCAGGACATCCAAATATGTTTCATAACTGCATTTTATTTATTTAATTTACTCCAGCATGACAGAAGTTGGACATAGGCATCATGGCAGGATGCACAAACTAAACCATTAGTTTTACCATGTCATTGTTAGGGCTTCTAAGTGGGTCCTATAAGGAGACAGGCTTCAGGAAAGACAATGCTTAGCACACATCATGGATAAGTTCAACACTAACTTAAAGCTACACTATGTGTAGCACCCACATTATAAAGTGGCTGTGAGCACTTGCTTCCTTAGCAGGAGTTTTTAAATTTTCTATAACCAGTAACAGAGGAATCTACTAGCAGTAGTGTGAAAAGTGGATCAATTCAGTTTTATTTTATAGTGCCATATCACAACAAAGTCATCTTGAGGCACTTTACATTGTAAGTTTTAAGACCTTACAAAATATAAGTAAAAACATAATAATGTAGGAAACCCAACAGTCCCACTTGAGCAAGCACTAGGTGACATTGGAGAGGAAAAACTCCCTTTAACGGAAGAAAACTCCAGCAAAACCAGGCTCATAATGGGCGGCCATCTTTGACTGTTATGTTTTTATTTTGTTCTGTAAGGGGAGTAGTTTTTATTTTTACTAAGTTCTTGTGAGTCACTCCTCCTGTGTTGAAGTAGTGTGATAGGGGAAACAGTACTGTTAGAATAGAGTGTTAGTGGACTGATCAATCACAGTCCCCAGAATGGGAGACTGGGAGGTGTCGTTAGACAAGATACTGAAACCACTTAGTAGCAACATCATTCTTGTGCAGCTGTTCAATAAGTAAATCCCAATGGGGATTAACAAAGTATGTCTTCATTATCAATCATATACAGAATGATGAGATGGTGATGAGGATTAGTGACACCAGATGGCAGTCATCCAACTTCAGGATGCCCACTGAAAAATATTAATGAAGAAGAAGACACGAAGAAGTCAGGCACTGAAAAACATGTCTAATCAAACTGTTCCAATGAGCACTGCCAGTCTTCTGCTCCACATTCCGGTCCATCTGTCAGTGTCATGTCTTCCCCTTGCCCTTGTGTGTCTGTTCACTCCCTGATTGCCCTCAGCTGCACTTCATTTCCCATCAGCCCCTCACTATTTAAACCCCTGCACTTCCTACTTTCCCCTGGTCAGTTCATACAGCCATGCCACCTGTTTTCATGCCAGTCACCCGGTCTTCAGCCAGTCATTCCTCTAGTCTCTTCACTTCCGTAAGTTGGTTTGGGTTTTAGTTTCTTCCTCTGTCCTTTCCCCTTCCTATGTTCTCCTCTTTTCAACCTCCTTGTCATTAGTGTTTTAGTTCTCTTTGTGTGAACCCTCTCTTGTCCTGGTCTGCATTTGGGTCCACCATTCACAACAACCATGCTCTAACACCATCAGTCCCAATGAATGGCTTGGATTAGAAAAAAAAATGTGTGACTCAAACTCAGAGATAAGTGTCAGTGCGGCTCAGTGAAAAAGCTATAAACTAACATGAACCGCATGTGTGTTGCTTTATTATGTCTGTTATTGTCTGTTAAGATGTGGTAGCACAAGAACATTGGACTGTTAAGATTGAAAATGATGCACATCAGTTCCTATTGCTTCATTAAAATAAACAAATCAGTGTATATATAGTACATGAACATCTACAATGTCAAACGTTTTTACATTAACTGCAATTAATGCAGGTGCTCACTAAACTGGTGGCTAATTGTAATTATGTTACTGATGGTTAACATTATTGTGTATTTTCAGTTTGTGCTGTTTTGTGTTTTTACTCAACTACAGGTATTCAACAAGTGTAGTTAGTAGCAGAAATATGCAAATGTGTATAGGAGACAACAGAATGTACAATGTACTGTAGAAACTATGCTATAACAAATACAGTCTCCCTTGTATCAGGCTTCTATACTACTGATATTAAGTGAAATTATAATCTCAATAGGATATCCCTGAAATAGGGAATTACTGATCGGAATATTATGAATGGCAAATAAGCTTCTTATGTAATGTCTATAGTGGGTGTAGAATAACAAAAACCTAAAGAAGTAAAAAAATATATTTATTTCTCTTCTCAAAGACAGGCTTTATGAGCTGAGTGAGTCTTCTGTTCGGTGCCAGGAGTGGGTCAGGGCACTGTGGTCTCTCAGGGGGTGGCAGAACATCACATTTTATGGTGATGTACTGCAGTGTTAAGTGAAATGTTTGTGTAGGGTTTATTCATTTTAAAAGACCATAATGCTTTATATTTTATAAAACATTATGCAAATATGAATTATTATTAACTTTATTATTTATTTTTCATAGTACTCTTACATTATACTGTAGAGTCGACAAAAATGGAGCAGCCAGTTGATGCTGCTACCATGCTTGCAAGCTTGTTGTGTGGCTAAGCTGCTTGTTAACATTGTCGTCTCTGTTAGCTCAGCTGTTGGGCTCTGATCCCAGAGCTCTGGGTTAGCAGCCCGGCTGTGACAGACAGATACATGAATTTTAGGGCAGCATGATAGCTTAGTGGGTAGGGCAATTGTCTTCAAACCTGAGGGTGAGCAGTTCCCCCGCCACGAGGCTACATGTTGAGGTGTCCTTGGACAAGAAACCAATACCCCGTAGTAGCGCTGACACAGTTCTGGTAGCTATCCAAAAAGGCTATGTTGTTGGGGATCAATAATTGTTATTATTAACATGAGGGACCAGGAGATGATTAACTGATTAATTTGATATATTATCTAGATTGGAGACCAAAGGACAGGTAAGCAGGCCTGATGAAATTGCCTGTCAACCGAGTTGGTCTAGCCCTTCTAGTTTAACCTGTGTAAGGCTGGGTCATGTCACTGACCTTTTGCTGCATTGAGGTAACTATTAGTATTACCAGAGATGGAGGAAAAATACTATTTGGACTAATTTGACTATTGAGTGGCACATTAAACTATTCATAACTGTTCTTTTTCGCAAGACTTAATTCAAAACAAGAAAGAAAAGAATGAGTTGCTCATATTTATTAGAAAGTCTAATTCATTTTTATTTCCCCTATATGCAGAAGAAACACAAATTTCAGTAAAAATCAAATCAAATGAAACAAAACTAAAAACAGCTTGACAAGTACATTCCATTTCTCAATACCTGGAAGTTGTATGTGGAGCAGTGGATCCAGAAATGTGTTTAATGTTACATTAATGTTTTTGCATCAGAGCTGTTCACTTTCATTTAACATACAAGACTTGTGTAAACATTGCTGTGGATTATGTGACTGCAAAATAGTGTAGGAATGATTCCACAGGCATGATGTGTGATCGTGTGTAAGTTAGAAAATAATATAAATCAGTAAAAGCCAATGTTGCTATGTGAATGTAGAATGTAAAAAACAAAAAGATTACTACACTGATTAATGCAGGCCCTGCATGATATGATTTATTGTTCAACTCTTTCCAAGATATCCATATATGATCCTTATTTAATTATCAATGCTAATTCATATGATGTTCCAGAAAACTTGGCTTTACAAAACTGAATGCACAACTCCATCTGTAAAACAAACATACTATGTAGCACCAGTAGGTTAAAACTAATCATCAATTGTGTTGCCTTCCTTCTTGTTGTTAAAACACTACTTCAAGAAATTTGGGGATAAAGTTCAATATTGTGGAATCCAGTGCAGTCAGCATTGCGTTTGGTATTTTATCCTAACAGTATGGCCATTTTGGATGGTTCTCCTCAGAATCCCCTAAACAGAGGAAAACCCAGCCATGTTTGTCACTCCTGTCCTATGTTCGTATTGAAGTGATGACTCCTTGTTTGACGGGTGCTGGAGGAAAAAAAAAAAAAGTTAGTTACTTAGTATGAAAAGCACATAAAATAATAAAAAAAGGTTTGAACTGTATGTATACTGAACCAGTTCATATTTGTGAACCAGTTTTCTTTACTAGGAAAAAATCTCAATTCATAGATTGATAGATTGATACTGCAATATTAATATTAGGGCAGGAAAGGTACCTGGTTTTCCACAGGCCTGCACACACTGTTCATATGTGTCAAAGCGATTCTGGTTTCCACCGCACCCACCATACCAGAAACGTGCACAGCTCTTACTGGGGGCATCGAAGTGCCACTTGAGAACAAATTTGGCACAAGTGCCTTCTTCTTTAGGAAGCTGGCAAATATCCACAGCTGTAAAAGCGGCTGTAAGGAAGAATAAGAATGAAAAGTATGAGGACACATGCAAAAACAAGGATTTCACAGTCCATTTGATTGACAGGGCTGCATGGTTTAATTGTAACTTGTAAATTAGATTTGAAATATGGACAACAATTAGTGGTATGATTCTGTGTAATTACCATTACACCTAATAACTAACAGCATCTTTTGTTAGTGACCTGTTTGTTATGGATCGTAACAAGTATAACCAGTAAAAGCACTTCTGTCAAAGCAGATTGTAACATAGTCATTTGGTTTAGTGCAGACTTTGTATTAGTGAAAGTAAAGTCCAGTGTTGACAAGGCATTGACAAATTGTAGTTGCTTTGTATGTGGACTGCTGCCAAACAAAACAATGAGCCAGCGCTTTCCATTCATTTTTCTGTGGTTATACTCGGTTTGCCTCTGTGACAGAAGTATTTTCATTTTTCCATACTTGGCTTTTCACATCTTCCGCAAGCCATCTGGATCATCAGTGGAGGAGATGAGTGGTTTGCAATTGAATACAAAGGAGCACAGTTTGTGAAAACTGAATTATGTAACTGTGATATAACACTAGATGCAACACTGGAGTCCTGATGTTCAGATATACACCCAACATTTTCAGTTTTCTGAAAAGGTCTTATACATGAAGGATGCATATTATTTTCTTTTATATTCACCAGCATTTGTATTGCCTGCACATGCAACCACATCTGGTGACAGTCATGTAACATAGTTGAAGGAAAGGAGTAGTAACATTGTAACATGATCTGCATACAGCAAAGCCAATTGTTGATCTGAGATTTATTCTGAGTTCTTACCAGGAGCTGGGAGGATCCTTATCTGTTCAACCTGCTGCGCATTTGGCTGAGGGTCCGGCACTGTGGAAACATAAATGTGGTTTCAACTTAAAGGAACTAATTTCTAACAGTTGCTGAAAAACTATGAGAAAAGACATCACTGAAAAGTTTTCAGTGATGTGCAATGTGGATGGAAATGACTAGAGACATTTACACTAAAGTAATCCTCTTTTTGATCACAAATTATTGAAAACATTCCTGTTTGGCCGTGCAATCAACATGTGATTAGGTAAAAGACGAGCATTACAAAATATAAAATTATAAAAATCTACATAATGAATGAGAGCAACTTCAGCGTATGTCACTACGTGTATTTTTTGATGCCTGAACATAAACTGAGGTACAGGTATTTTTCTAAAGTAACCTTCAAACCCATTAGAATACATGTTAACTTATGACTTATGACATGCCCTTACCTCTTGACAAAAGGTTACTATTGTAGGCAGCTGGTTAGTCAGACATGCTTTTAACCCTCCTGTTGTCTTCGGGTCATTTTTGACCCGAAACTGTGTTTAACAGCAGAGAGAACCCCTTAAATGTTGTTTTTCCAGCCTGAAATTTTATGACTTTTCCTAAAGTGAACCCAAAATTAGAAAAATGGAAATTTTGACTTTATTCATTTTTCCATGGAAGCTGTACACAACTTGAGTACAAAGATTGTCTTC
>JAUYWH010000013.1:18867498-18885841 GCA_034779795.1 Ctenopoma multispine
TGGTTTAAAATGACATGCAATTGCTTTATTTTAGATTTTTAGTGAAGGCGGGTCATTTTTGACCCGTAGGACAAGGGTGTATAGTGAAAACGAAGACAACAGGAGGGTTAAGTTTGCAGCTTAGAAAACACACTTTAATGCTTGTCACCTTTCTGCTCTTTTGACTTTGGAAAGCTATTTAAAAAGAATCCAATGTAAGTCTCATGCACACCAGTTTTTGCAAGTGGTGACATCCCAAGCCTCCCAAGCTCACCACTTCATAACAGTCACTGTTATGAAGTGGTGGTTAGCAACTGGTCCATTCTTGTTTTGAATCTGAGGTTGAAGCTTAGTATATTCTGAGAGAAACCCTGCTGTCTGATGTGGTGGGACATTCTAATGGGGAACCTGTCAGCAACAACAACGTACCTGACTTCATGCAGTGTTTCAAGCAGAGGGTCTCAGTGTCGAACCTATTTTCATTGCCTCCACAACCTCCATACCAGAACTGTGTACAGATCCTGTTCTTTCTGTCAAAGAACCACTTAGCTTGATAGTCTTTGCACGGCATTCCAGGGTCATAGTCAAGTGAGCATGGGTCTGCCAATTCATTAACTAGAACATGCAAAAAACAACAGCGGTGATGAAAGACAGACAGAAAGAGAGGATGAGTTTGTGTTCAGATTAAATGTACTTTAAATAAATGGCATCTGGCATATAGCAGATACTGTGTGATGTTAAAATGCTGCTGGCAACATAAATTAATAAATAAAGCTCACAGATTATGGATAAGGCTCTAATGCAGTCAAATGCTTAGTATTGATGTGGTTCATTGTTACAGAAGAAAAGAAATTGCATTCAGCATGGCATTAAAGAGTCTAATCACAACAATATTAGGCATTTTGACATTTGAAAATTAAGTTGTCAGTAGAATGAAAAATTACAAAGTATAAGTTTCTACAGGTGAACTGAAAAGTTAGTTATAACTACAGTTACTGTTAAATGTTAGTTCAGTTTAGTAATCTAGGATTTGCATGACTGCGCAGTCTGAAGGTCATTTCCCAGAAACCCCAGACAAATCTTTGCCCGCATTATCTGCTATTGTCTTGTTACTATCTTGGACAGCGCAGCACAAATGGTAGGAAGGATTTCCAAACCTCTTCCCCAGGGTCCACTGCCCTGCTTGTTTTCCAACTATCCCCGCCCTAACTGCTGATTGCCTGGATCAGGTGTGTTCAATAAATATGACTGACTGACAGAAAGGTAGGTGAAAAGCACGACTCTTCTTAACCCTTACAGTCAGTAAAGATTTTCTTAAGTCAAAGTCATGCCATATGTTTTGTGCCTTGAGAAGCTGTAGCACCTGAAAATGTTCCTGAAACACTGCTGAAACAAATATGTGCTATTCAACCCTCCCCAGTGTTCCTATTTCCCAGCTAAACAAAGTAACTCTGATATCACAACCTCAGCTGTTTGGCTTGTCACAACAGATTGTGTAGAAATTCAACAAACCAAGACTTGATCAGTTTTAGCAGCAGATTTCATGTTTTCCTGAATGAACGACAATATATTTTTGCATGTCCCAGCAAGACAACACATTGTCTTATTTATTGGAAATAGAGCTGCAGTACACGATAGCACTTTATTTCTTTAAGTTAAACCATCAGCTCTTATTCATATTACTGATATACTATTTAAAACCATCCAAACACAGCTATATAGAGACAATGAGCATTAATGTGTCAGGCACAGAGAATATTTACATTTGTGCTTCGAGAACAGCTCCATTATTAACCTACTTTGGTTCCCATTTGCAGTGCACTGTTCTTCTGACATATAGCTGACATATAGAGGTCAGAGATGAGCAGAAATATAGTAATATAAAATAAAAACTAATATAAAAAAGTAATATAAAAACTACTTCCTATTTCCCAGGAATGAGCTCAATATCATATTCACAGACCTAGGATAAACCTTTAACCCTTTGGGCATCCTCAAAATGACACCCAGTTTCTAACCATAGGGAATAACTGGGATGAGGTTATTATCGCATTGACTAGGTTAATTATTGATATCAACAATGATTTTTATGCATTGTTATATTTGGACCAATTAGACTTTATTCAAAATACATCCATTCAGGACCCAAATCAAATTCAGCAACTTCAGACCTAATCATAGATATATAGTTTATTATTATTTTAGTTTTTTTATGTTTTTATGCCCTTTTTGTCTTTATATGTGATGTGTTTTGTTATGTGCTTGAATTCACAATGTAAGACATCAACGACAGATCACTGTGAGGTACAGTCAGCTCCCCCCAAAAAAAGCAGCTTAGACACTTACTTATTCACAAAACTATCTTATTTTAATACCAACACACCAACACCATTTTTATGCAGTTCAGCTTTTTTATTGCCATGCATTTTGCAAGATAAGAGAACAAGGGCCTCAACTGTAACTTTGCTGCCCCTGGTGGTTCGGGGGGTGGGTCATAACACCTAAAACACATTTTCCCTGTATTTTGAAGTTAGGCTTAGATTTATTAGGTATTTATGATAAAAGTATTATAATATGTCATGATTACAGTATATCAAAAAATATGTGGTTATATTGGGAATCAATGAGATGATATCAAACAGGTGAAGGCAGATGATCTGCTGTGGTGACCCCGGAAGGGAGCAACCAAAAGAAAGTAACGTAGTCACAACACTCTTTTATATCAATACCAGCACCATTTTATTGTGTTCAGCTTTTTTATTACCATGCATATTGCAAGTTAAGAGAACAAGGTTCTCCACTGGAACTTTATGTAACTTTGTGTGTGAGCTCTGCTGCTCCTGGTGGTTTATGGGTGTCATCAGACCTAAAACCTATATTTTGAAGCTAGAGGCTTAGATTTATTAACAGGAAAAGAATTATATTATGTCAGGATTAAGTTACAGAAATACTATGTGGTTATAATGGGAGTATATGGGACTAAATTGGACCAGAGGGTAAAGAATCTGGGTTCTTGCAAATCTCCTATTCTATCCACCTTGTAATAGAGGGGACAATGGAATTTTATAAATAATACAAAAAAACAAATCCTAGCCAAGTTTCATACAATTAATCTTTAAACTGACCAAGATATTGAGAATCAAAAGACTAAAATAAGCAAAATGTACATGGTCCCGCAAGGTGCCCTCAGGGTTAAGCTTTACATTAAAAATACAAGGTACTAGAGTTTCATAACACAAAAGATACCTAAACACATATGAATGCACATGCAGTCACTCACCAGTTTCGGGTTTTTCCAGTGGTGTCGTATTTACAGCAACAGTGCTTTGAATGACTGGTTTATGCTCTGCTGTTTCTGTCAAAGTTAAACAAACAGTTATAGAAAAGCTACAATTGTGCAGAAAGTTGTGTGTGAACTAATTCGAGCAAAAAAAGTGTTATATCATCCTTCAATATAGAGTGTTTCTATATTTATTTCTGTTTATCTTATCTTTAATTCATTAATTAGTTTATTTATTAATACATGACACAAAACCAACACAAAACTGCATTTAATTAGTAAAAAAATAAAATCATAATAATAATAACTCAAAATTTATTACATATTATCACTCCCTATTTTATAAATTGGTGTATGTTTGCAGGGAGTGACAAGGTCAGATCCTAGAGGCTGAATATAAACTCTGCACAGCTCCATTCATGTATGAATAAATCCATTTCATTTGATTTGGATAAAGGTAGTAATGGACTACAATGCGATTATGTATTTTTGGAAAAAAACAAACATTGTGATTGGAAAAGAAAAACATACACTCAGTTTCTGTTCATAAACAGTGGCAAAATGAAGGGGAAAAATGTTATCAGGAGGTACTAATCAAGATAAAACAAACCCACACATTTGGTATATTGCAATCATTTGTATTATGGAGCAGAGAAAAATGTTTATTGCTTTGTAAAATATTATGTAATCTGTCGGGACAAAAATACACTAACAACATATTTGTGTTCATGAACTTACTGGTAGTGATGATGCCTTTACGGGTGGAGACAATTTGACCATCTGAAGTGTGGGCAGTGACCACGGCATGATATGTTTGAGCACTTTCTAAGTTGTCCACTGAAATCTCGTTGCTTGACACGTTGGTCTTCAATACTGGGGCATGGTCTTGTAACCGTGTCACTGCAACCTCAAAGTAGACGAAAAGCTTGGGGTCTGGGTTGTTCCAACGCAATTTCAAGCTGCTGGAGGTGATGTTAGAGACGTGTAGCTCATCTGTATCTTAGGGGATGAGACGTACAGGTGTCATGGCAGGATAATGCAAAATATAATCACAGAAAATAAGCGTAGATAAGCAGCAATTGTACTTTTTAATCTGTGAATAATTTAAGAGTAATAATTTAATAAATTTTTCTTTTGAAGCAATGGTGCACGCTGCTGAATAGTCTGCCGACAGTCAGCATGGCCAAGTTAAGCTGGAGAAGAAGCACAGAAAAAAACAGTCCTAAATCAACTATTTTTATTTTGTTTTACTACATCCACAGTCTTACCATGGGGCTTTCTTTGATGTACTTCTTGATGAGTCTCATGATGTTTCCTATAGTGTACCACAAAATAGTAAATTACACAACCAGCCTTTACTTTAAATTAATAGTTACATAAAGAAAAACTTACTCCTTTTGTTTTGATAATGTGAAAGGGTTTTTTAGTGGCTGGTCACCCTGGAACCACTTGCAGTTTTTGGAGACTTCAGGAGACATGTAGAAGGCATTTTCAACTGTAAAGAAAAGTAAGAAAATGTAAGAACATAGTGCCTGACTCAAAATAACTTAGCAGGACCTTAGCAGATTCAATTTATGTCATTAAGATACAGTATGTAATTTTTATTATTTTATCTCTGAAGCCATTGGCAGAGCAGAGAAGGGCTGTGTCAAGCAGAGTGGATTGATTTCAAGCATAATGCTTTCAAGTTACTTATCATAGCTTTACAAAACAGTTAACATAAATGAACAAGAAAGTATTCCAATCGACTGACTGACACTGACATATGTCTTCAACTTACTGCTGATATACTTTGGCAGAAGCTGGCCAAATGTCTGGATGTGTTTGTCATAAAAGTGTGAGATGCTGTCCATCCTCTTGAAGAAGACGTCTGATGGCTCACTGGCCATGCGTGACAAGACACGAGTATCCCCAGCACTCAATTTGTCACCCACACCAATGATGACCAGGAAGAAACCATTGCATTTGACCTCAGTGGCAATACGCACCAGCTGGCCCTCTTCTTCTTCCACACTTCCTGTCACAAAAAGTATCAGTACTTTCCTGTCACGTTGAAGTGGAGCCTTTTGAAACACCTGCTCCACTGTTGATTCAATAGCCTCTGCCAGTGCTCGACCGCCCTCTAACTGTGGTGTCTTCTCCTGTAGGAATTTGACAATATCCTGAGATGTCTGGTGCTCCGTCAGCCCAAAATCTACACGGATGGGAGAACCTGTTTTGTTGTGGAGGAACTCATAAGGTGCTTGTTGGATCACTGCCACTCTGACGTGGTGACTGGATGATGCTGGAGTCGAAGACACTTCTAGATTTTTCACCATGTGCATTATGTAGCGTTTAATCTCTGTAAAGACAGCTGGGTAGGTAGACTCAGAGCTGTCCAAGACAAAAGCTATGTCGACGTCCACATCCGTGGTGAAAGATCGCCTATCTCGACCAGCAGATGGGGGCACGTAGTCACATGTTTGGTCCGGAGAACAGATGTCTAAAATGACAAAATGTGTAATGTAATGTGATGTGATTATTCAAGATTCAAAATTCTTTGTCACATGCATAGTTATACAAGTACAACATGCAGTGAAATGCACCCCTGCTTCAGCTTTCTTTAGTTGTTATTCTTTTGTACAATAAATTATGAAAAATGTGAAAATATAAATTTATAACAATTTTATTATCTATTCTCCCAAAAGGAAATAGAACTTTTTGCAACGAATCTGTATAAAAACTCTTCAAGGCAATATTAAAATGTATATTTGTCAGCTTTAACAATAAACAATAATACCTGGCTGTTAGATAATCCACAAACACAGAGCTCTTACCTAGGCAAACGTGGCAGTTCATCACTTTTTGGATAACTGAATTGTACTGTGCACTTCCTGCATTGGGAAGGACAATGACTTGGCCCAGTGCTGTGTTGTTAAACTGGTATAGAAAGAAAAGCAAATCATATTATGTTTTTTTTAACAAAAAAAAAAAAAAAAAGCATTATAAGCTGATGTGTTTCCTGTTTTATACAGTGCCTGATTTGTTTGTTCTATTTTACCTGCAGTGCTCTGCTCAGTGCTCTGTCCTCACGGTTTATCAAAAATAGAGTGGCAATTCCAGCATCATGGAGGCGGAGGGCTGCGTTAGTAAGTGCTTGTGCCTGAGTGGCTTCCCCACCTACAAAGAAGATGGCCACCTTCCTCATGAGGAAGCCACTGCGCACTCTCTTGAAGGTGTTCTGGGCCACAAAAGTCATGGCCATACTCAAACTACGTTGCATCCTTGTTGCTGGGATCTGCAGCCCGTCAATGTGCTGCACCAGAGCACGTTTCTTCATTGCTTCAGCAAATCGAACTTCTGTGATAACTTTGTTGTTATACAGGGTCACAGCAACACGAGCTCCCCTTGGACAGTTGCTCTCTGAAATTGTGATGTCTCTGATTATGCGCAGGACTGTATTACGTGCATTGTTAAAGAATTGGTTTTGAACTCCCTGAGAGATGTCCAGGGCGAAGGCCAACTCAGTGGGGTAGAGCGGGCATTCCTGCTGACCTACAGTATACACACAGAGATTTTATTTTCCGTATAGTAGTAAATGTAGCATATACACAGTAATTGAAACAGTTACAATCTAATAAAAACAATTTTATGTGCTTACCATAACAGCAAGCTGGTAGAGAAAAAGACAAAAAGTGTTAAGACATGTAGAACACAACACTTCAATATACTTTTCAATATCTCTTGACAGATCATAGTCATACTTACGACAGTTTTCTCGTATCTTCTTAACCAGGTCACATTGCTGTAGGGACAAAGGTGTTCGTAAACAAAAATTCTGAAATAAGTTTACCCTTGAAATGTATTCCGCTTTGTTCATTCTGTATAATTTGCTACATATAAACAAGTGCATACCACAACACCTGGTCCTCTTGGCCCTTTCTGCCCCTATTGGAGTAAAGACAGTTGTATAAAGAGCTGATGGCTATAGAGATACACAGAAATATATATATATATATAGATGTATATACACATATATCAGGACTGAGCATATTAACAGGCATTAATTAACTAACACAGACAATTATTTTATCGCACATTAAAGCAGTTTTATTATTATAATGAAGATGATGATGATGAAAGTCTGTTGCTCACTGGTTCTACATACACATACAGCCTTTTCTTTTTAAATCTCTTCCACACAGCGGAGTTGATGACCACAGCTTTTTGTAACCACTGCAAATTTGAATTTTCCTATCACTGGAATACTTGGATTCTGACGAGTCACTTAAATACAATACACACCGTTGATGCAGCAAATCACCCAAACAACGGACACTGACACAAATACTTCATAACATTCATGTATTTCTTTTAATGACAGCAGTCATTAAAGTAACAACTGTTTTTTTTTTTTAAAACTCATCAGGTGGTTGACATGACAGATTTTGCAACGTGCTGTGTGTGTGTGTGGAGCAGAGCTCAGAGGTCAGAGGAGAATAGTAAATGGGACCTATGGCATAAGATAAATGAGGCTGTTTAGTTAGTTTAATAAAAGAATAAGGTACAGACCTGTGGTTACACACAAGTGGTTCTGGTTCTGTAATAAACTAGACAAACATTAATGTCCTGGCAAATAGCTTTGGTTTTCTATTTGATTTGATTACATTAATGTTTAAGTTGACATTTACAATAAATATTTAACCGCTACTGTCTAAGGAGAATACATCTCAATTGCTTAAAGTGTTTGCAGACTAAATATTATTGCGATTTTCTTCGTATAGCAGAACTTTTAAAATAAAGTTAAAAAAAACTACTTTTGAATTCATTATAAAATTTTGCCTATATAAGTGTGATTAATCATTATAAATTAAGTATTTTGATGGCTGCCAGCACTAATATATATATATATATATATATATATATATATATATATACATATATATCACAAGCATTAGCAGACCACTGATATAAATCTAAATCACATGTTTCGTTAGGGTGGCATCATGTCAGTTTTATTAAATTTACACAATACATAAGCAAAGTATAGAATTCTAAGTAGCTCACATATGGCCCAGGATACCCAGCCTCTCCTTTCTGTCCTGATGGACCGATGTTTGAAGACCCACCCTTGAAAAAAATAAAGAGGGAAAATATTACACTTGTAAACATATGTATCAAAATTAATTTTGAAAATTTACATTCAGCATTCATTTGCTTTTTCAGTAACTGATTCACTGTAAATAATATATACTATCTGTTTTAAACAAAAACTCTAAACTAGTCCTCTAGTTTATCACAACAAATATGTGTCCAATACTGCTGTTGAACAAGGTGAGCATTGAATGTTGGAGGGAATCACCTAGTAAAACCATACATGTGTACTGTCACGTTTAGCACAAATGCTAATAAAAACATACCCTCTGTCCACGATTTCCTTTGGGTCCAGGACCACCCTTGGTTCCAGATGCACCAGCTGCTCCCTGTTTTAATGTAAGTGTAGCCATCAAGGGACTAACATCAAAAGGTAGGCACAGTGGCCACTTTTGTACAGGGCATATTATATATGTTATATTTTAAATCCTCAGTTGATTTTTTTAATATAGAAAGTGAGTGTTTCTAATTACCTTTGGTCCTGGGAATCCTGGAAATCCTTCATCACCCTGTTGAAAAAAAATGCATCCATATATAAACATTATTTGTGCAATGGTAGACCCATTCAATGGGTGTATAGCTGCATATACATTACTATGAAATGTGTAATACATTGGGAAATGGTCCAGAGCTATTGCATTTTTCATGGTACTAATCAGAGCTATGTAGTGTATATCTCTTAGGATATTACATGTCTTAATTAAAAGGCAAACATAATCGCTATGTATATCACAGTACAATGCATCACAAATAACTTGCCTTTCTTCCTTTTGGCCCTGAGACTCCCAGCCCATCCCTACCATCTTCACCCTATAAGGAAAAAAATTAGAAAATTGCTTGATCAATATGTTTTTTGAATGCTTATTAAGCTAACAAGAAAAACTATATTGACAACTGTGTAACAATCTGGTCCTGCATTGTGGGAAGGAGTATTTATGGTTGTGGAAAACGTCTTATACTGTTTTTTTCATTAGTTTTATTATTGAGCATACAAAGAAAATGCAGTTCATTCTTACAGGCTCTCCACGGGGGCCAAGAGGTCCAAAAACACCCTTAGGTCCTGGGTCTCCTGGCTCTCCCTACAAGCCAGAGAATCATATAACATATAACTCAGTTATATTTGCTCAAACATATTACATGTGTCCAGTAACGTAAGATAAAGTAGGCATTGTGTTCCACTCAGTACCTTGCGACCAGGAGCTCCCCTTCTACCCTTTTCTCCAGGAGGACCTGGGTTACCCCCGGGACCCTAAAAAATACATAAGGACATTGAAGATAATTTTACTTTCTTACTGACATACTTAAACAAATGTTTTTAAAATAAACCCATCAGATTAACTCACTCTGGGTCCAGGGTTTCCATCTTCTCCTCTGGGACCTGGAGTACCATTTGGTCCAGGAGGACCCTTACAAAAGACAAACCAAACACTGAACAACACCTTTGGGACATAATTATTTACTTTTATTTTATTTGTAATAACAAAAATGTGTAAATTAGTATGAATCACAAACTTACTCTAGATCCTCCAATACCAGGCTCTCCCATTACACCATCAGCTCCTGGCCTCCCAGGATTTCCCTTTAATCACATTCAAGCACCAAAATGATAGTTACACTGCCATTTAAAGAGCCACTGCAAAAAGATTAATAAATGCAAAGTAAATACAGTAAATGTTTGTTACACCAAAAATTGACTTACAGGTGATCCAGGTGAACCTCTTCTGCCATCACCTCCCTAGTGAAGTGTAAGTGAAAATAAGTCTTGGTTAACAACAACAAAACAGTGCAGTAAGTATTATGCAAAGATTATGAACATATTGCAAATATGTTTTACTGGTCTTCCACGTTCTCCAGGGGCTCCCTTCTCTCCATCCTCACCAGGCTCTCCCTATGATTTAAAAGAAAATCTCACAGTAAAACAAATGCAGTGTAATATTAAGCTGTTAAGCTCCCATAAGCACGCTAGAAATACATTTCCAGTGTATTGGTAGGATATGTTTCCTAAAGAAATGCAATATGTACAGGAGAGCATTACCAGCGGTCCAGCATCTCCCGGGTCTCCTTTAGGTCCTGCTTGGTTGTTGGCTTGTCCACTTGTACCCTTTAGACATGAGATCATGATTAGGGATGCAATATTTTCAATTCTGATTACATTTAAACACAAATCCTAAATCTATTTGACCAAGAATGCATTCTTGTATTTACATACTGCCTAAAGAGCAATGGAAAGCTGCACAAGGATTTTTTCCAATCATATACTTTATGATAGGATATCCCTTTCATCTGCATGCATACAAATGGAAATATGTAATATTGCTCTATAACAAGCCTATATCAGGTGTGTAGCAGGTGTGTAGTCAGTTTATAGATAACTGTCAATTTAGACAATACAGTAAATTGCAATATAACCAGTTTCTACAATACTCACAGGGTCTCCTCTGATTCCAACCTCTCCTTTATCTCCTGCTTGTCCTTTGGAACCTTTAGGACCCTAATACCAATAGAAACATTTAATGAACATTCCCCAGCCTTAACCATTAAATAATAAAAAAAAAATGCAAATAAAGTCACAAACAAAGTCACTCACTCTTCTGCCAGGGTTTCCTCGGTCTCCTGGGGGTCCAGCCACTCCACTTTTGCCCTGAAAACAAACGATACATACCATGTCAAATAAAGCTGTCAGGTATGAGTAAACCAACTCATCTTTGCCACATGAACACATTGGTGAAACTGAAATTAAATAACGCAGTAATTTATGATTCTATATCATTTACTACATACAAAAATGTATTCAATGTCAAAATCAAATATAACACATAATTACCTCTTCTCCGTTAATGCCATCTAGTCCAAGTTCTCCAGACTCACCCTGCAACATGGTAGCAGTTGTTTGGGTAATCAGTGTTTTTGCTCTTTTTTAGTTTTATTTAATAATGAAAATAAATTTTTTTAAACTCACATTTTCTCCTGAATACCCACGAGAGCCCTAAACAGAAGAAAGATACTGTGTTTACAACATTATATTAAATAGATTATGAATATAAAAAACTATATTCACAGTTTAAACCAGGACAGCTTACATGTTAAAGTTAATATTAAATCAATTACCTTGACACCTCTTTGTCCAGGACATCCCTGGAAACCCTGGGTTCCATTCACACCAGGAGGTCCCCTCTCACCCTATGATTACAGAATAAAGACATAAAATACACTTAATAATATACAGGAGCAATGATATCTGAAGGAACAAAAAAAGAAACGAAAAAAACGAATTGTCACTTAACTTCTTGATAACAAAAACATGATTAAGTTAAAAAATATTGATTGTGACTACATACATAAAAAAGACATTCAAACTTACAGGCCCACCCTCATCTCCGGGATGCCCTTGGCTTCCTGGTAATCCTGGACTACCCTGAAAGAAAAAATAACCAACATTTAGATTTTGATTAAAAAATAATTCTAGTATAGTTGAAGGAATTTGAAAGGAGAGTCCTTTTATGTTTGGAAGTGCATAAGAATTCAATTTATTTTTGACATTGCATACCTTAGACCCTGCAAGTCCCACTCCACCTCGGTCTCCTCTGGTGCCAGTACATTTGCATGGCACTGAACAGCACTCCCTTTCTGCAATATTGTCCTATGCAGCAAAACATTTTTTTTTTATTTATTCTAATTTTACTTCAAATGTTCTTTTAGATAGGAAAAAATATAATAATAATACTAAGAAAACACAGTTGTTGAACCAACTCACCAGTTCTTCCATAAGTTCATAGTCCAAGTCCATTATATTGACTCGTAAGGGTCTGGTGTACCTGAAGCCACGACCAAATTCCAACAGCAAAGCCTCCTCAAATTTATTGATGCGTTCCAGCCCAACAAGAATGAAACCGTTTACTCCTGCTTTGCACATACAAATGTTTCAGAAAGAGTTTTATTCTTGATAATTACTTCTAAGTATAATAACACTATATTTTGATAAATGTTTAAGGATAGATGGTAATCAAGGGCGGTTTGTAGTGTATCATTTACCTGATAGCCGAAGCTCCTCAACTCGCCGCTTCATTTCAGCATATGGAGCATCAAGACCATCAGTCAGATGAATGGCAACCTTTGATGGAAAAAACACAATTCTTTTTCAAAAGTCCTCACGTTTCTGTGAGTATTTTCATTGGGTCTGATTCACACTTACAGTACAGTGATCAAATTATTTTTTAGATTAACCTTGGCACCTGATACCTTGATATACTTGCTTTGTACCACCTTTTCTGACTCCTTTAATAGTTCCTTGCATATCTGGAGGATTTAAAATTGTATCTATTATGGGACAAATTAGGGCCTAGTTATTATTTACTAAAAATGAAATTCCTTACTCATGAACACAATTTGAACAGAAGCCATGAACAACACAACAGTACTGTTGATGTTAAGATCACAGAAGTTTGTACATGCTACATCAGGCCCTTAAATTAAAGGCATGGTGATTCAAAATGTATTTAAAGGTATTCCCTTTCTTTTGATACTTGATAAAAATCTTCTGCTGAAGTGTTTTTGATATTGCCCACATAGGTTACATGCTAAATTGCATCATGGTTACTTGTAGCATTAATTTATAAGGCGTGCAAAAATAACAAACCAGACAATCAAAGTTAATACAGCATTGGCAAAGGTAGTCATAATTCACACACACACA
Organism: Ctenopoma multispine; assembly: GCA_034779795.1. NCBI lineage: Eukaryota > Metazoa > Chordata > Actinopteri > Anabantiformes > Anabantidae > Ctenopoma > Ctenopoma multispine. Next base: position 18,880,584 of record JAUYWH010000013.1, read on the forward strand.
CACACACACACACACACACACACACACACACACACACACACACACACACACACACACGTGACTTCTGTTTCAACCCAGAATTAAATTATGGTGTTCAATATACTTGTCTTGAAATAACAATTATGCAAGTTGAGCTCAGAAATCTTACCTTCTCAAGCAACGTGTGGCTTGAACAGAAATAAAAGCAAATGAAGGAGATACAACACTAGCAAGCTGAGGTGCACAAAGCACAGAGCAGAGTTAAGAACACGAAGAGAAAGATTTTTATCAGTTTTATTTTAGCTGATCCCCATGAGACTGGGGATAACGTCAGCTTGAGTCTACACTAGCATAAAGTGGAAACCAACCTTGACAACATTGTCCTGTCTGGTCTTGAACCTATCAGTGTAAGCTATGATGGTCTTTCCATTAAGGACAAAGGGGCCACGATTCCGCAGAGCTCTGAAGGCCTCAAAGAGCTCATCAACATTGTCTGTGAAGTCAAGTTGGACAGGCTCGGAAGCAGAGTCCATGGCCAGCATGCCTACTTGCACAGTGGGAGTTTGCCCAGATGAGCAACTGATAGCTGCCATTTTGGAAATCCTCTGTAGAATAGCACTCATCTTGCTTTGGAGGTTGGTCTGAGCACTGAAGATATTCTGGGCAGAAACATCAAAGCCCACCAACACTTCTATATTGCATGCTAAAAAAGAGAACACAGTTGTATTAGGCATTTTTGGAAACCACAGAAAACATTTGGAAAGTGTACCTTCTTCTTTCAAGTTGAAATAGAATATTAATAAAATATAACATTATAACATCTACAATGAAAACATCTATAAGCTATAACGTCTATATTTAAAAAATAATACTATAATAATAATAAATCTCTTACTTTTAGGGACTTCTTGCAATCCAGCACACGGTTTTCCCTTCATCTCATCATTTAAAGACTCCAGGATATACTCATTGAGCTCTGAAAGCCCCTGAAAGGTTGCTGCTCGAGCCAAAGTGGAGGATTCACTTGCTAGGTTTTCTAGCTCATTCTGAGTGCCACCCACTCCTACAGCAAAGACTTTTACACCTTTATTCTTCAAACCAAGGGCTGCTGTTTTGCTGTCATCAGCTGAGCGTCCTCCAGTGATAATCATTAGAAACTGAGGAGTACCATCATCCATCCTACTGCCTTTTTCTTTGGTAAAGTGAACATTTTGAACATGACGAATGGCTGCACCAGTGTTGATTTTATTTCCACCTTTGTAATCTGTGTTATCAATTGCATTTAAAATGTCTTGCATGTTTTTGTATGTGTTGAGATAGAAGACATCAGTCACATCTGCAGCATAATGAGCAAAGCCAATCCGCGGGTTGTCTCTCTCAGTGAAGAACAGGTCTATTAGATTTGTGATGAATGACAACACTCCCTTGAAGTTTTCCAGGCCAAAGTTAATGGAGCCATCTACCAAAAACACTATGTCAACTTTTTTAGGTGGAGGTAGGCCACCTAAAGGAGGAGATATTGAAGAGGACAAGGTAAAGGGTGAGAAATTAGAATAAATTAAAATCAGACTCATTATGTGTTGCAACTCTCTTTAGTATTAAGTCATACAATTGGTTTTGGGTAAAACGTATTTGCACATTTTTTAAAACTTACCATTTTCAACGCTTGTGGGTGGTTCCTCAGGCATTGTCTGACTTAACCTGGCAATAAAACTTTCCCGTATATTTGACAGGCCAGGGAATGTAGGAACCTGAAGGACATCATCTGTGGTGGTGGCAATTTGGGTGAGCTGTCTTTTGTCAGCACCACCAGCTCCAATACCAACGCAGTTTACTCTTTTGCTCTTAAGCAGTGGTCCATAGATGTTAACCTCTTGGGAGGAACGTCCACCGGTGAGAACCACAAGATGCTGGGATGCCTCAGTCGGACGGGCACCGGCTGAAGGTTTTAACTCAGTTTCTATTATATAGTTAATAGCATTAGCCAGTTCTGACGACCGGCCACCTATCTGACGAAGTCTTTTGATAGCAGAGATAACATCTGGCTTGCTGTTGTGTGTCTTGAGTGAGAACTCAGTTTTAACTTTGTCCGCATACTGGACAACAGCCACACGGACTTGATCAGGCTGGACATCAAGTTGCTGAACAATGTTGAGGATGAAGTCACGTATATGAGCAATTCCAGCAGCACCTGTATTGTTTGAGCCATCAATAAGGAATACAACATCCTTTCTCCCAAGATTTAGGAGTGTTGGTGCTGCAAAATAAGCACAACAAAGGGCAAGTGATATATACTTTATTTTAAAGTATATTAGCCAAAAACCATAGCAAACAGTTATTAGTGTGTCATGAGCCTTTTTAAAACAATTGTATGAGAACCGAAAAACATGATAAAAATGTCTATCAATTAAGTGATTTAAGCACTTACAACTTACAATTAGATAGAGATAGTAAGATAGCATGTATTACCCACTGTGGCAGGAACACTGATGATTTCAGTATTGGATATTGTTTTGACTGATTCAATGAGCTGTGTCTCGACCCTTGGAAGTTGCTGGAAACTCTCAACTCTATATACAAGTTCTGGTTTCAGGGAAATCTGTCTCAGTTCATCAAGGTCTGTATTTCTTGAACCAACAGCAAGAGATGCGATACGGTTTCTCTTAAGTTGATTAGCTGAAGTGGACACATCATCTGTAGACTTTCCACCTGTAACTAGAATAAGGAACTGAGGCACACCATCCTCAATGCGGCTTCCTGATGACCTCTGGTAGATGTTTCTGGAGACCCACTCAAGAGCACGACCTGTGTTCAGACGATTTCCACCTTTGTTTCGAAGTTTCGTCACAGCCTGCTGTACCTCTTCTTTAGTAGAGAATTCATTCAAAAGAAATTCTGGTCTTGGTTCTTCACTGTACTGTACCACTGAAATTCTGACATTATCCAATCCTACATCCAGCTTCTCCACAACTCTTCTTATCATGTCACGGATGGAAGGGAACTCATTACGCACTGCTGTTGTGCCATCAATGAGAAATACAACATCCCTCTTTTCTCCTTGGGTTGTTGGTGAGATTTCTGATCAAAAAGAATGCAAGCACATGTTAACATTAACTACAGAATACTATGACTAAGAAATATCAGGCACAAAAATTTTTTTATTTAGAACATGTGAAACCTTTTAAACACATTATAGTAATGTAAGCAATGTATTTGAGAATGTAATTATTTTTTGACATAATTAAATTGAGTAAATTTACCATATTTTGGGAATACTGGGCGCATCCTGAGAATTTCATCTTCTGACAGCTCAGTGAGAGTGTTAATTAAGTTTTCTTGGACTGTGTAGAGGCCAGGAAGGTCATCTACTGTGAAGGCAAAGTTGGGCACATATGACACTACCTGTAGCTCTGTAGGATTAACATCCCTGGTCCCAATACTAAAGGGAAGAACCCTGGATTGTTTGAGGGTAGTTGCTGCACCACTGATGTCATCCGTAGAAGGCCCACTGGAGATGACAATTACAAACTGTGGTACACCCTCTTCCTTCCTGCTACCGCGTGCTGCTGTCAGAACATCCTGACTGACAAACTGCAAGGCCTGACCCAGGTTGCGTTGTCTTCCTCCTCGCTGCCTCATTCCCCTGACAGCATTAAATACACCTTCTTTGGTTGTATGTGAGTTCAGGTACATGTCAGCCTGAACAGAGTCACCATACTGAACCACGCCAACCCGTATCTTATTCTCGCCCACATTAAGATTTTCCACAACCCTGCGGATAAACTCCTGAATAATAGGAAATTCCCGTCCAACAGCGTCAGATCCATCAACGAGGAAAACAATGTCCTTCCGGGGGCCCTGCGACTCAGCTAAAAAAGAAAAAGAAAAGGTATTAAGTTATGCTATAAATGATAATATGTAAAAAAACATCAAAAAAAATTACAGCACTGGTTGTGCACTGATGAATGAGAACATGTTAACAGATTATTGATCTCCACTCTACCGCATCTTAAGAACATGGAGAAAAACTTCTTAAAATAACACTCCTAAACCCGTAGGTCATTCAGATTTTCTCCGCCTCCAAATTTTACTTTCCTTTTTTTTAAGAAATTCCATTAATGTTAAAAAATGTTGTCATTACAAGATGACCTGTAAACTATGGTGAGAAAAAATTCAGAAAATCCTGCCTATATTTTACAACCTTAATGTTCATTACATTTCGAGAGTAGTCTGAGTCTGACAAACAAGAATCAGAGCAGAATTTGCAACATAATATCCATCTACTTTAAAATAATGATAAAATGCAACCCCATTATTATTATTATTATTATTAGAAATCTCTTATAAAAACAAAAAAAAAAACATTTTAAAAAGCTTGACTTTGTTGATTTGTATGTGCAGGCAGTATGCAGTGTGTGCAGTGAAAGATGCATCACTAATTGTTTTACTAATTGTTGAAGTGAAAGGTCTCACAATGCATTGACCATTGAGACCATAACATACTCTGAAATAGGCAAGGTCTCTATACATCTCCATATGAGAAGAAGACTACGAAAACTTTGGTCTTAACTATATTATTTGTTAATTCTCAATGTTTCACATTTGAAGAACATAACATGAAATAATTCCTTTTAATACAAAATTAAAACAGATACCCCCACTTGCATGCTACCTATTGAAATAATAACTAGACTTAGCAATTTCCAGAAAAATCTGGAACTTGCCAAACTGCCAACCGATGAGAAATTATTTTAAGTCTTTCTCTAAATTAGAAAATTAAAAGTTTGAAATGTTCATACAAGAAGTTGACAAAATGTTTAAAGAGAGAATAAGTTGACAAAAAGTTCACAAAGACAAAAAGAACTGATGACAAGTTATTTTAAAAACTGGAAAACTGGAACAAGGTGAGAAAGGTTAAAAAGGAGAGGAGAAAAGGCTGACAAAAGAAGAAGCTGACAAAGATAAAAGGTGATGACAAAAACAACTAACGAGACATCATATTGATAACTGGTGACATTTTTGTAAATATCCAACTCACTTTCAGCCCTTTTTTTCTAATTCTGTACAAAGGCTCTTATTGTGAAAATCAGAAACTTATTGTGAAGACTCAGAGTGGAGTCAGGTGTGTGTGTCTGTGTGAAATGATCAATACAGTGTCTTAACTGTCTCGACTAGTCACACCATTCAAACACTCCTGCACTTTGACATACAGTACAGGCCAAAAGTTTGGACACATTCAATTCATTCAATGTGTTTTCTTTATTTTCATGACCATTTAC
>JAUYWH010000013.1:18890852-18905347 GCA_034779795.1 Ctenopoma multispine
GATAGATAGATAGATAGATAGATAGATAGATAGATAGATAGATAGATAGATAGATAGATAGATAGATAGATAGTCTTACCTAATACTTTCTGTGATTTTAGTCTTGGCTGCTGTTGAGGCACGCTTTTCACAAATGACACAAGTTGTGTATGGATGCTCCCAATATCATCAAATTGAGGTACAGAGAAAGTATAGGATGGGTTATGAGCAATCATTTGGAGCTCAAGTATGTCTGCATTTCTTGTACCTACACAAAATGTCACAACGTTCTGCTGTTTAAGAGCCGCAGCTGCACTTGCAACATCATCTTGAGATCTCCCCCCACTCAATAGAATCAATATCTGAGGGATGCTGTATTCATGCCGACTTCCTGAGAAGTCAGCAAAAGCATTATTTCTCACAAAATCCAGGGCCGCCCCAGTGTTGAGGGGTCTGCCACCTAGATGGTTCAATTGCTGGAGTGCATTAAGCACATCAGCTTTTTCCATGTAGGTGTTCAAACTGAAATGCATCCGTGGATCTCTGCTATACTGGACCACAGAAACACGGTCTTTGTTCTCACCAACATTGAGTGTTTCTACCACTCTTTGGACAAAACGTTTCATTGCTGGAAAGCCATTCTGTGTGTCATCTGACCCATCCATTAGAAAGACTATGTCTCTTTGAGAGAACTCTAATTCCACTAGAAAAAAAATAAGAAAAAAAATCTTTAACAATCAGATGTATAATATGTAAGCTTGGTGCAATAATTACAATAATTAAAACAATAAACATAATGTTAGATGCAATAATAGTTTAGAAAACAGACATGATGAGATACTTGGAAGTCACTATGAAACAAGGAGCATATTCCTTATTCACAAATGAAAGACGAAGAAAGTCAAAGAATGTATCTTAAATTTTACATCAATGATGTGATTATCATTGGGTCAAGTAAGAGAAGAATAACAACAAAGAAGAGCAAAGAAATTTGCTGATATGTGACAACAAAAGGCCCTTCAAGGACCAAGAGGGAAAGATATAAGAGCTAAATAAGAAACAGAGTAACCAGGAAATTGCATCAAGCCAGTGGAAACAGTTTGAGAAACATGAAACTGATCAACTGATCATCAGAAGAGGATTCAGTTTCACTGCAGTTCAAACTGTAAAAGACCACATGTGCCAAAACATGAGTGGGGAGATAGATGCAACCACAAATCAGTGTCACTTCTTACCTACAATAGAGGGATGTTCAATTTGTATTTCTGCCTGTAAAAAAGCAGCTAACTCTGGCTGAATGGACAAAAGTTCACCAAAGACAGGCAGGTTGAAAAGGAACTTGGAGGAGGAGGCAATTTTTTTAAGCTCTTCCTGTTTTGCATTTTTCATTCCAATGGCAAAAGACAAAACCCCAATTTGTTTTAGGTCTAATGCAGGTAAAGTAACATCATCACTGGAGTTTCCTCCGGTCAGTAACAACAAAATCTGAGGCACTCCCTCTAGTCGTCTACTCCCTGAAGAAACTGTGAAAACATGGTCTCGCACAAACTGTAGAGCAGCTCCAGTATTTCGAAGTCTTCCTCCTTTATGACGAAGGCTTCTTACAGCATAGATGATAGCCTTTTTTGATCTGTGAGTTTTCAGATTGAAGTAAACTTTTGTGTCATCACCATATAGTACAACAGCCATTCGAACCTTATCTTCATCAGTATCCAAATCTTCTGCCATTCTTCTGATAAACTCTCGAATAGCTGGAAATCCACTTCTGGAGTCATCCGACCCATCAAGAAGAAACACCATGTCCCTTTTATTGCTAGCTGCATCGGCAAGGTGATACATGGATATATAAAAGAGAATTCACGAACTGCATCTTGAAGAATTTTTTACACTCATGCATATTTATAGGCATGAGCAAGTTAGAAGATCAGTGGACAAAATTGAGTGTAACAAGATAGATGACCTCTAAAGAACCATCTTTATTTATCAAAAAGATGTATAAGACAACATGGTGATTGATGTTCAAAGTATTACTGGAAAGTAAAATTTAAAAGAATCATAAAAGAGGCTACATTCCCGGAAACACTGTACAGAATACATTTTATTGCAAGAGTAGTCATAGATTTCATGCAACAGAAATGTGACAAAACAATTCAGAACCCTTTTTATCGTCAGTCATTTGTTAAATATTCCTCAGAGAAAAAGTTGGAATTTGGAATATAAGTTATATAGGTTCCAGGCAAATGTGAATTCTTACCTACTAAATCAGAGATTCCAGTCCATAAGTTTCCTTATTGGGTTTGTTCATGTTCAGTGTAGCAACAAGTTGTGATTGAATTGAGAGTAACTTGGAGAAATCAGTGACCTTGTATGTAAAACCAGGTTTAAAGGTAATCATTTCCATCTCTGAAAGCTTGGCATTTCCCACTCCAACTCCCACTGACATAATTTCATCTTCTTTAATAGCAAAAGCTGGACTTCTTAGATTATCAGTACATGGTTTGGTATTTACAGAAATTTAAATCTGCAGCACTCTTTCTAGTCTTCTACTGCCAGTAGAAGAAGTATATACACTAGGCCTCACAAACTGGAGAGCTCCCCCAATATACCGACTCCCACCCAGAGGTGGGTAGTAACGAGTTACATTTACTCCGTTAGATTTACTTAAGTAAGTTTTTGACTTACTTGACAGTTTTTGAATGTACTTCTAGGAGTAGTTTGACTGCACCATACCTTTTTACTTTTACTTAGTAAAAGTAGATTTATGAAGAAGAAACGCTACTTTTATACCGCTGTCTACATGGTATGTGATGTAGCAGACAGTGAATGAATATACACATGAGAAATGATGCAGTTCAAACTTACATATGTAAGCTACTGTAGGTGTTGGTTTCAAAAGCTTTATGACATGTGAGAAAGTTAGATTTGTAAATTTGTGTTTCTTGTGCCTTAATTTGTTATTTTGTAAAGATGTTATTTATTTTTACCATTTAGTTTTATTTTATCATTCATAAATACCAGAATTTGCACATTTTTTGATATCTGATTATATCATTTATACACAGTTACTCACTACTTGAGTAGTCTTCTTATCAAGTACATTTTTACTCTTACTTGAGTAATTTTTTTGGATGACCACTTTTTACTTCTACTTGAGTAATATTATTGTGAAGTAACGCTACTTTTACTTGAGTACAATTACACTACTACAAAAACACTACTCTACCCACCTCTTCTCCCACCCCTGTGCCTTATATTATCTATGTAATTTATAATATATTTCTTTGTCTTGTGAGAATTTAGATAAAAGTTGACATCAGAGTCATCTGTAAACTGAACCGCAGACACACTGTCTTGGCCACAGACACTCTGTCTGAGGCTTTCCACTATACTCTTAACAAAGAGTTTTATCTCTGCGAATCCATTTCTTGTGTTATAAGAACCATCCAGTAGGAACACAATATCTCTTTTTACACCATGTCTTTGTATTAAGGCACGACAAATAAAATTCCATTATTATAAAGCACCAAGAACATCAGTAGAAATGTTCTTTTCTTACAGCAATTACGTAATTAGCATTGCAACTGCAAGATTTGATCAAAAATGTTCTTACCTTGCTTCATGATGACCTCTAGCTGCTCCCTTGGAAGGCTCACATAGTTATTGAGTCTTTGCGGTATGGCACTGAGCTCGCTGAATTCCTTCACTTTGAAGGCGAAAGAAGGATTGTGTGAAATGGCCTCAATCTGCTTTGGGTCTGCATCCTTGACACCAACACCAAATGGTACAACTCCCCCAGTCTTCAGCGCACCAGCAGGTTCCTTTACATTATCTCTGGACCTGCTTCCAGTCAAAACAATCAGAAACTGAGGTACATTTTGTGCAGCCCGGCTACCATGTCTTTCAGACAAGATGGTATCCTTCATGAATCTTAGAGCAGATCCTGTGTTTAGACTTTGTCCACCAACAAGTGTAATCCCATTGACAGCTCGTATGACCTCATCTTTGGTTTTATAAGTGTTAAGATAGAAATGTGGAGTTGGCCTCTCGCTGTGTTGAACCACTGAAATCCGTACCCTGTCAATCCCAATATCAAGTGGTTCAATTATTTTAATTATAAAATCCCGAATTGCGGAAAAACCTTCTCGAACATTGTCTGTGCCATCAATTAGGAAGGCAACATCCCTTTCCATTATAGGAACTGTGGATGAACAAATAGACAAAATCAACTGTTACTAGGTGAATGTCTTATTACAGTATTATATTTTAATATGACATCTATTTATTTAAAAAAAAACTCACCAGTTTCCTCGAATGTTACATCTGTATCTCCAACCACTGTAATCAACTTTGGCATGATTGTTTCAGCCATGGCTGGTAAATCGGAGAAGCTGTATGAATGGTAAGCCAAATCTGGAACAAAGGCAGCTGTTCTCAGGAGTTCTTCATCTGCTTGCCCAGAACTGACTGTGAAGGTCAAAACCCCACCCAGAGCCAATCGATCAGCTATAGATTTAACCTCATCCTGGGCTGGACCACCTGTGATCAAAACCAACACCTGTTGGACTGCCTCCCTCCTGCGTGACCCAGTTGATGGCTGGAACATGGTGGAGAGTGCATAATTCATTGCAGCTCCTGTATTCAAAACTGAGCCTCCAGTAAGCCTGAGTTGAGAGATTTTATCCACGACATCTGACCTGCTCCTGTAGCTATTCAGATAAAATTCCACTTTTGGTCTCTCAGCAAACTGCAGTAGACCAATCTGGACCCTATCAGGACGTACATCCAGTTGGTTGACCACGTTGATCATAAAGTCTCTTACATGGGGGAAGTTAGTGCTGCCAATGTAGTTTGAACCATCCACAAGGAACACAATGTCTCTGATCACTTTTTGAGAATGAACTGTTGTTATCTCCACATCTAAGGAAAGGAACAAAAACAAAAAAAATCTGATGTTTTAGTTTCAGGTTCTAGAAGATGTAGAACAATTGATAACTTATTCGGTGGTCAGATAAAGCAATTTGAAACTGTTATCTCTATGTACTTCCAAAAATTGTCACTCATCAATATATTTCTATAACCTGAATCATGTTGAATGTTGTATTGATCATATTACTTTTGAAAACACAAGAAGACAATAACAGGGCAAAAAATCACCTGACTCAGTGGGTACTTCCCCAGCTAGAGTGGTGAGTACATCAAGAATATGCGTTGGTTGGCGGGTCAGCGCGCGGAAATCCTTTGTCTTGAACACAGCGCTTTCAGCAAAGGCAATCTGCTTCATCTGATCCTCATCAACAGCCTTAGAGCCTGCAACCAGAGTAAATACACCCATTCGATGCAGGGCCTTAGCAGGTTCTTCAACACTGTCACTGGAAGATTTACTCGTCATCACCAGTAAAAGCTGGGGTATCTTCTGTTGAATGCGACTGCCTTTGTCGGGCTGCAGCATATTTGTCCGCACAAAGTCTAAGGCTGCTCCAATGTTGACTATCTGTCCAGGTCTCGCTCTGAGAGAATTTAAAGCACCAATTACCCCTTCCCTAGATCCGTGGGAATTGAGATCCATCAAAAGTCGTTGAGTATTACTGAACTGGGCCACACCCACTTGGACTTCATCTGGACCAATTGGCCTGCTGTTGACAAATAGCTTGATGAAATCACGCAGGGAATTGATGATCCCTGTACCCATTGTACTGTCAATTAAGAAAATGATGTCTCGTTTTCCGACTTCCAAGACTGCAAAGAAAAGAAAAAATATCCATATGAAAAATATAAAAAATTAAAAATTAAATGCTACTTCTAAGTAATCATAATAGTAAATATTTAAACACTAAGGGCTAGCAAAGGTCACCAATAATATTATTTAATTAAATTTGTTTTTTGTATTTGTATTAGATCTTTTGGGATATTTCCTAACTAATTTGAGAACTCTAAAGAAGGTTTTAAAAGCGTTTTTTTTAAAGCAGCACTTCAAAAGCACACCAGAGAAGAGGACTAGCCTTGAAGTGATACTGGACTGGCTCTTTTTAGATATGGAGCTCCATTTCCTTTCTTACTCACAGTTGAAAACAAAAACTGTATTCAAAATAAAGCTGCAGATGTCTGCAGTCCCACAACATCATTTTCTTGTTGTGAGCAAGTAAGTAGAATGCATGATATTCAAACTTTACAAAATACTCTAAAATCTGAAAGTTAATATTTGGGCTGATTTTATACTATATTGATGAAAACAATTTGGCATATCAGATCTTTGTTGATCACTGGGGCTGTATGGTACGCCTCTCACAGACCACCCTTTAAAAATGTGTTGGTAATATGTCCTGGCCCTAGAATCAAGTGTCATTTATCAAGGCAAACTGACAAATATTTTCTGACAAGTGATGAAAAGCACTCTTTGGCAAGTATGTGAAAGCATGTTATGCTTTCTTTTAGTACACAAGTACAGTAAAAGCATTCCACTGAGAGTTATGAAGTCAACCTTTTTGCCATATAACTATTAAAAATAACTTTTAGTAGTAGCTTATGGTCCTGTTTACACTTACACTTAACACAAACTTACTATTTTTGTATTATTTGAACCAGTGAGATACCGAAGTGCTGTATAAGTGTATACAGTGGAACTTGGATTTGAATCACCTTAGTGATACTAACACGAGTTATTATGTTATTATAACTGAGAGCATGGCAATTTCAAGTTTACCTTGCACACTATATTAGATTCAGTATAAGCTTTTAATATATAAATTCCCTTCCATAATCCCAATAGCCCGCCAACATTTACAGAGTTACATACCTTCTGTGAACTCAGTATGAACTATAATGGTGTGCTGGATCACCCCATTAATTTTTGAGAACAGCTGGTCACCCATGTTTGCTACTGCTCTGAAATCAGGGGCTGACAGGACAAAGCTTTTATCTGTAGCAACAGCTTCCAGATCTGTATTGGCAGTGTCACCAATCGCCACACCAACTGTGATAACACCAGCCCTCTTAAGGGCCCGGTCACCAACGCCAATTTCATCAGTCGATTGCCCTGCACTGATTACCACCAACATCTGGGAAACACCCTCATCTGCCCTGCCCCCAGCTGTTTGGCTCAAAAGGCTCTCAGCCACTTCCTCCAAGGCAGTCCCCAGGTTAGATTCGTCGCCCCCTGAGAAGGTGAGGCCCTTCACGGCTTCCAGGACTGATGATTTGCTGTCATAGCTACTAAGATAAAACTTTATGTCTGGGTTGGCGTTGTACAGGGCCAAGGCTACCCGAACAGTGTCCCTGCCCACATCAAGGCGCTCAATGATTTTCAAAACCAAATCAATCACAGAAGGGAAGTTTGATGCTCCAACGTTCTCTGATCCATCAATTAAGAATACTAGGTCAGCTGAATCTTGTTCTTTAAGGAGAGAGAGAGAAACAAAACAAAACAAAATGGAACTTGTGAAAGTGTTAACATAGTGAGACAGAGACAAAGAATTTAATCAAAGAACTTGTGTTTGCATATCATTGCATGTGTCAAGTAACATTCAGAATGAAAATCAATACCAACATTGCAACACATCATACTGCATGTAGGCTGAACCAAGAAGCTTAAAATCATCATATCTAACAATGACTGATGTAAGAATAATTGTCTAAGCCTTCTTTTTTTTTTATCCTTTTATTTAATTTATTTATTAATTTAAAACTTTTAAATAGATATTTCTAACAATGAACAATGGATGCAAAGGTTTAATGAACTGTTTCCATTTTACAAATAGTTTAAGACATAAAAATGTAAATGTTTAATTTTTGAATAGGCACTGCACTTAGTCAAAACAAGGATTGAATGTAACTAAATTACATTCAATTATAATTATTCAGTAGTAGTAAGTGTTTGTTTGATGTGTTCAATAAATAAGCTCCACTGAGTTCAGCCTGCCCATGCAGACTCTTGTTACAGACCTCAAATAAAGTGACCAGTTATGACCCCATGGTTCATCCTTGATGCTTACATGTTTGCAGTACTTGAGAACATATTACATTTGATTACATAAATTATGTGAACACTCTGAATTGGTGATGCTGATTGGTTAATGGTTGCTGATTTTTAATTTTTGCTTTAGCTACTCTTCACTGGAATACATCAAAATTTCCTTTAAATATTTTACATAATTTCCTGATATTTACACTTTAAAACATTCTCAAAGTACTGGTTACATGGGTCAAGGATAAGTCCAGTTCATCACTGTTTCAAAAACAGAGCATTGCACATATTTCACATGTATAGAAATTGTGACTGATAAAGACAGACAAACTGTATATATGCAAGACACATAAGCAGTAGTGCATGGTTAGCTGTTGTTAAAAGCTCACTGATTGATTTTGAGATGTTTTGAGGCATAAAGCTTCCTTCCCACAGGTTTGTTTAATAAATAAATTTTTAATTTAATATGTGAATATAATTTTTATTATTTTCTTCTATAACTGTCTTTACATGTGTCTTCTCCCATACAGGTGTGTCTAAAACAAACATTATCTGTGTTGTGTGATCTTAACTGATGACTGAAATCAATGCTGAATGAAAAAAAACAGCACTAAATATTACAATACATAAAAGTATTTCATACAAAATGTTAATCTTGCTTGAATTACTGTCACTCAGTCAACATTTAATGTGACTGCACAAGCATATGTCTCTGCTATTATTACAAAAGAACACTTGATTCTAAGGTGCACTCAGGGTGTCCATGACATGCAAGTAATATTGTACTTTTTAAACATTAGGGACATATTAAAAGTGGTAAGACAAAACAGGTGATGTTAATTTTGCAGGTCAATAGTGAAAGGTTATTGAGGTAAAAAAATATTTGATTGTGTTAATATTAAGAATCCAGTAAATACCACATATGCAGCAGCTTCTTCCTGCACATGTAGACACATTAGTATAGTAGTGACACTGGTCCCATTTGATTACCTGTCCCTCCTCCAGCCACAGGGGCCTCATTTGCCACAGAAGCACCCCCAGGCTGAGTCACTGCGCTGCAAAACCCCACCACTAAATCTTGAATTATATCCCGCAAGTTCAGGAAAGAGTCTACACTGAACACATGAGTGTCATGGGGCTGGCTAGCCATCTCCCTGAGTTCCAAGTCCACTGCATTCTGAACTCCAACTGCAAACACCTCCACGCCTGCCAGTCGCAGCATCTGAGCTGGCTCAGACGCGTCATCCTGGGAACGCCCATCTGTTAGCACCACCACGACCTGAGCCACCCCTTCAACAGCACGGCTGCCCGAAGCAGTGGACAGGTGTGTACGCATCAAGAATTCCAGACCCAGGCCAGTCCGGGTGCCACCACCACGATAAGGCATAGCCTTGATGTGTGCCAGGACTCCCTGTGTTGTTGGGTAGGTGTTGAGCTGGAACTCAGTTTCAGGCCTGCTATTGTACTGCACAAGGGCAAATTTAAACCTGTCCCCTCCAACCTGGTGCAGTGAATGTATCAAGCTGTACAGAAATTGTCTGACATGGTCAAAGTTCTCCTCTCCCATACTCCAGGATGAATCCACTAGGAAGTACATATCAGCAGCCAACCCTTGTGCAAAATCTTCAAAAGAAAGTGTTTGGGGGACAGATGTGAAGACCAGTGAAAGGATGCTTTGTATTTGGTCCAAAAATATTGTTTTGGTACCAAATTCTAAAACTGTTGCACAATACAGCTTTAGTGTTTAGGTCATTTAAAGTTCAGGTTTATTTATCAAAAGCATCTGTCTGGACCACTCTAACACTCCGGTGACTTCTACTCAGATTTTTGTTCAATACTGGGATACACAATTTTGAATTTTTATTTATATTATAAAATGTTTTAGTCAGATTGATACATTGTACTTATAACTCAAATATTTGAACAGATCCAAAGGAAAAAAACATGAAAATAAATGAAATCCCACTGAGCATTACTAAAAAGTGGAACAATAATTTACAGATAACAGCCAGATCATCTGCAAAATGAGCACACACATGAGCTTAGTTCAGCTTACCTTCCTGAGCATAGAGATTAGGGAGGAGTCCTGCAAACAGGACACCCAGAAGGGCACATAAGGGTAACAGCCGATGTGACCTCATCTTCAGGAGAAACAAAGGGGTCACCTGTGAAACAAGGAAAAGCAAAACAAATAAGAATATGATCAAGGAAAGATACAAATAGTATTTTCTAAATACTACAAGTTCTGTTTTGTACTAGGTATTTATATTTTGGTACAATATTTGTTTACTAGTGTCATCATCACTGCCTTGCTACACATGTAGAATTTAATCTGTAGATAACCTTCCACCACTATTTCACCACTACCATCTCTTTGTGACTGCTGCTAAATGCTGTATTTTATATCCCATTTTTTTATCCCCTTTTTTAGATTTTATTTTTTGGATTTTTATCCCATATTTTTCTTTGTTAAACTAACTTCTTGTGCTCTGCTGCTGGAAACTGAATTTCCAGAAGGAACCTTCCTGAGGGATTTATAAAGTTCTATCTATCTCTATATAGCTAGCTTGAACAAAAGTCTACTGAAAATGTAAATAAATGTGTTAAATCAAAGAAAATGTTGTAGGAATGTGTTTACACTGTAAATTTTACATAAATGTGCTGCAGTACAAACTTGGTCTGTTTTAAGGCTTTTATAATCTTATTATGACATAGAGTTTGTATTGATGGAGCAGTTTGGTGTACCAAATTTTTCTTGTGGGAATACTGTGTTTGAAGTGTTTGTTCACTCCCTAGTTCTGCTGTTCCACTTTTTGTAAACATAATACACAACATTTCACATACTAGCCAAGAGTGTAATGTTTTAATTTTAGAAATGCCACAAAAGACATGAAACATGTCTCCTGTCAACCTTTTTTGCACTGTGTGGGGAAACTATGATATATATGTGACCACTTCTCCAGAGTCCCCCCAACAGCAGCTAAAAGACTGGAATAAGTATTTTCCATTATATTGCCTTATCATCTGAAAGCAGCAAACATGTATGTCCTGTCTAATGTGCCATTGTAGCCATTGTAGTCATTTAAGGCTGCTATGTTTGATGAAACAAACTGAAAACTGTTCCAACCGGTTATTGTGCTCTGCAGCATAAATGGCTAACAACTCAGCAGTATTACTGTAAGAGAGGGAGCAGCAGCATGTGTTAGTGTATAAGTAGCAGACGTGAAGCTCTGAGAGGTAATGATCAAAACCACCTGTTAAAAATACCAGCCAATGTGCTTTGGCAATTAATTCTTCCGGACAAGTAATGAGTTTTCCAACTCAGGAAATGATGTGTTCCTAAGAGGACAGTTGAACTGCAAAGTCCACTTTGTGTGTTTTTTACTTCAGATTTTCCCCCATTGTGATGGTAGTTTATGTCACAGGAAATGAAAGAAGGGTCACACATGGTTTGTTACTGATCGTGTATGTTTAGCTCATGGAGAAAGTGTGCGCCACCTTCAGAAGTTTGGGGCAACATAAAAATTTCCTTGTTTTCCACAGAAACATTTAGAGTTTGAATAAAAATAATATAGCAAAATAATTGGGACAAAGTCATAAAGTAAAAAAAAAATAAAAATTCAACTGAAGTGTTCAAATGTTCTCTAAGAATCCTCCATTTGGAGTAATTACTGTCTTACAGACTGTGGGTATTTGTGACTTGTCATTAACATTAATTGTGAACAAAGGATCATTATGTTAATAGAAAACATATTCAGGTTGCAATCAATTTTCCCACAAAAATACAACTCTGGAAAAAATTAAGAGACCACTGCAAATCAAGACCTTGTCATGACCAGCCTAATGTCCAGACCTGAAGCCCATTGAAAACCTCTGGAATGTGATCAAGAGGAAGATGGATGGACACAAGCCATCAGACAAAGTTGAACTGCTTGAATTCTTGCACCAGGAAAAACATAATGTCACCAAACAGCATGTCAAAAACTGGTGGAGAGCATGACAAGAGGCATGAAAGCTGTGATTGCTTATCAGCAATATTCCACCAAATATTGATTTCTGAACACTTTTAAAACAGTAATAATGTCTTGTGTGAAAATGAATATAAACTTGTTTTGTTTTGTTTTTTTTCCTCGTTATTTGAGGTCTGAAAACACTGAACCTTTTCTACTAATTTGACAATTTCAACAATTTACAATTTTTGTATTTGGAATTTGGGAGTTATGTTGTCAGTAGTTTTTAGAATAAAAAATGTTAATTTTAATCAAACATATACCTTTAAATAGCAAAAAAAAGTTTCAGAAGAAAGTTGTTTGTTTCTTTGTTCTTTTGAGGCTGTAAATCCAGGATTTCTGATGCTCCAGGTACTTCACTAGTCTAAAGAAAACATGTTTGAATGCTTCTTTAATTGGCACAGTTTGTTTATTTATATACGCAGCAACTGAGTGGAAAACACCCCTAAAATCTGATCCAATCTAAAACATTTTCATTAATTTAGACTACAACCAAACAATCCTTTGGGAAGTTTGAATTCATACCAAAAACTCACAGTGGTTCTCACAAAGTTAGCCATCCAAGAACACACAAATGTTTACACACCTAACCTATTAAATTTCAGACCACCCTGAGGTAATAATGTGAGCAGGGCATCCAGAGTGGGAGCACTAGAGCAATTAAAACCCTGAAGCAAACTAAAACAGTAAAACTCTAAGAAAAACAAATACCTCCCAAATTAACTAAAACTTTGTGAAAGCTGTGACCTGGGAGATTTACAATTGCACAGAAAACATCTACAGTAAACACAAAAACTGTGCACATGACACATGTCCAATGAAGACTTCACAATAAAATGAATGACAGGGAGGAAAACAGAGTTGCTTTACGAGCCCCTGTGCCTGCTGGCAGAATGAATACAATTCAGCAATGGGGGAAGCTCCAATATGAGCTGTGGAAAAAGTATCTGATATCTGCATCACTATTCCCAATATGTACAGTTAAAGAAGACAGCTTTGTCTATAATGCATTTTCATGTCAGAACCTATACAAACTGAGTCCTAGATACCAATGTATAACTGTGACATTGCCCTCTAGTGGAAAATGCAGGTATAACACTCCAGAGGAGACTTTCTGGAGTTAGGATGCACATAGAACATATGCACTTTTCCTCTGTGTTTTATCAATATTTAATGTAATATCAAGTCATAGCTCATTTATGTAAGATAGACTAAAAGCCTGTGTGTTTGCACATGAAATAAATTGCCTCATGGGCTGCAAATTATGTAGTAATGTAATAATTCTTTCATATTCTATTGAATATGATAAGGAGATTTCACTGTTTTATGGGTGCCAACCTCATTTTTGCTGTTTAGCATTACCTACAAAACACATCTTAACACACATTCTCATCAATAAGATGCTCAGTAGAATCATAGTATGACATGTTTGGCCACTGAGCAGATGAGGATTGAGGATTTAGCTCAGAGACATTTGGCTGCCCTGACATATACTGGCTAGAAGCTGAACTGCCAACATTTCATTCATAAGCCTGTTTCTCTGACATTTAGACTATAGTACCCCACATGACCAAGTGAAATACAGGAAAATCAGAAATGAGAGACACAACTGGATCAAGGCAAAGGCTGCAAGGGACACATTCTTATAAATTTGTATTCATAAGTATAAATTATTATTATAAATATTATAAAATGATGATTTATAATTATAGTTTTTTACTGTGCAAATAGCACAGAACTAATTAAATTAAATTATATTTACTATGTAGTAGAATAGACCTGTTCAGACCTGTTAGAAAAGCCTGTGGGCCAGCTTGACTTGAATCAAAGCCACCCACAGTACACAGAAATGATGATTTAAAAAGACATCGTTGTTGCTTATGCAGACCACACTTTCCCAAAGAGATTGAAACTCTGAAAATCTAAACTAGCGGGGAAAAAAAGACTGTAACTGCACATTTTAACTGACATCATCAAAATACTCTGAACGACCAAACAGATGATTTGTCTTCTATGAAACAAATGCTTGGCAAACACATTTCAACCAAGATAGTTCAGAGTAACCTTTGAACAGAATTCACACTTGCAGTGAGAAGAACAGTATGCAATACTTGCACCACTGTTACTATCCAGATGGAAGGTCTCAATCACAAAGTTGCTTTATTTCAAGGAAATCAAAGCTCTCCTGGACACTGCAACGGATGTTTGTGTTCTCGACTCATGCTCATGTGATTTCAGGTCACTCAAAAGCCACTTCACTGCAGAGTGTGCCAAGTCCAGCCAGTGTGTCAACACTATGGCTTCCCCTCATCACCACAGAGGAAAACATAGTAGCACATTGGAGTCCTGTCTTCTCTGATACATGCACTCAAAACAACTCCAGCATGGGAAATTACCTTAAAGTGTAAATTTTATTGCATGTATTCTATAGGCTGATAACTATGTGAGTGCTAAAGTCAAGTGTATTAGTAAAACTCAGCAGCTTGTTGTGTTAGTTCAAACGATTTAACAGTGAACAGGCTGTTCCTGTCTGGGCTAACAAAAAT